>SPNW01000070.1:0-47135 GCA_004918325.1 Wallemia hederae
TCAGCGTGGAAAGGATTAGAAATAATATTGCCGTGTAATTCAGCGCTTGAGGATTCATTAGAAGGGCTTTTAGACCCCCCTCCTGAATTTGCTGAATTTCGATGATGATCGTCCATTCTTGCTGCTGCGTCTAGTTTTTGAGGCGCTTTCTTAAAACAAAATCAAAATTTTCTTCTAAAAGGTGACTTATTTGCTTTATGCATGCAATACTACCTGTACAACAACCTTTCATCTTTTATCTCGTGTATGGTGTAGTGGTTATCATATCGGTTTTTCATTGAAAGGCCACCGAAGATCCGGGTTCGATTCCCGGTACGCGAAATTTTTGCTCCGATTCGCTTTTCGCCGAAATCAGAGTTTTTGAGCTTCATTTTTGTATAAAGAATTACTTGAAGTCAAGAGGAGCATTTTGGTGTTTCAAGATATGGAAACTGCCAAGGAAAGACAAAGTTCTGAGCTGGTGAAGTGGAACGACCTGACGCGAGCAGTCGACGCCAGTGAGGGGCAGACAAAGGAAGGGGAAGGCTTTGTACATAAAAAACAGCGTTGAGAAGCATACAGGCACATTTTTGCATGCATTAGTTAGTATCACTGCCGCGCTGAGCGAGTTTGAATTCACAGCAGCGTTGCTCGTCGGCTGAGGAAATTATGGACACAAAGGCACTTATACAGTACGCTTTTATTCGCTAACACTCACAAATTCCTTTATCACTAATCTACTCACTCTCGGATATATTCACAACACAGCATTCGAGATGGCGAGGGGAGTACGTGCGTCTACGAGCCTTACATGAGAGCACCAGAAAGATGCTGTGGATGCTCCATTCACAAATAATCTGACGATGTCCAAAAAGTCTTTTATGTGCGGACGGTAATGCGAAATTCAGGCAACTCAGGTACTTTTAGAACGCTCAATGAAATGAACAACGGTTTAGGATACTGGGGAAGACACAGTGGGCTACAGTGCCCATTGAATACGCAGCTGATGCTACTCGTGAATGGGGAAGAGATCTGCGTTGGAGATAAAGCATTAGCGGTGATAGTGATCTTAGCAGCGTTGATCTTAGTACGGGCGATAACGAAGACCATTTTTGTGAAGTCGGAGATTAATGATACAGACCCTGATCGTGCCTCAGCATCGTGCAGCGACGACGAGTATGAGCTTGTTGGTAATGCTTCCGAAGGGCGAGAAGAGCGGGAAGTGCAGCGAGAAGATAAGAATGGCACTGTCGATGACTTCAACAATGCACCCGCGAAACAGGATTAATAGCGTATATCTCACACACTACATACCACACACACACACACACTACAAACACACACAAACACAAACACACATTGCTTGCTATATGCTATCGCACCCAACACTCAGCTTATAATACCTCATGTACCACTTTTACACATTGAAAATTGATCGATTCGACGAAATAATAATAAATGCGCATGCGCTCGAACTGCTGGTTTGAGTGAAAGTCTATAACGTTGAAGATTGCTGCGTCTATTTGCATAGTCTATATAATATAAGAGAGAGGGGACCGATAATCATTCTAGTGCTTCTATAAACGTTCTCGTGCCATTCATTCATCTCCATTTGAATTCTTATCGTGTTGTTTAGTTAGTTAGTTAGTTGGTTGGTTCATGTGTTGATGCCAGGATGCCTTTGTAATGCGAGTTAATAATATAAGTTAATTGAAATGCCGAAAAGAGTTGTTGACGATGCCATGTTTAGTTCTACTACCAATGAGAAATTATCAGTGCGCTCAACAGTTAGAGTAAGGTGAAGCCGGCCAACTAACTCTGTAATAACTGTGTCTAGGTCCAGGCGAGATCGATCTCGATTGACCACCATGATTCTGTTCTCCACTTTCTGCATCCTCACCTTCGTTGTTCGATACTGCGAGAGCTTGTGGGAGGGATAGTGGGAATAACTGTCGGAAGCGCGGATCGAATGCCGTGACACACTGTGTTGATGCAGGTGCAGTGGAAGAAGGTTTACTGATATCATCGACAATCTTTGACTCAGTCTGACGCATTATGTTGGAGTCGTCCGTCGAGATAGACGATGATCTTCTCGGTATTGGGATAGGCTTGGATGAGGATGACCTCCGACCGAATTGTAAGTTGATCTCTGCTGATGGGCTCATCATTGGCGAGGATCCCGCGCAGCACGATCCAAACATGTGATGAGGCGTTGCTCCAGATAGCGACGATCTGTGAGAGCTAATGCCGCTGATGCCACCGCCCTGACTCGACACTGATACATTTCTTGACATCACTAACGGTGATGGCTGAGTGGGTTGTGGCGGAGAGGCCTGCTTCTCCGACTTCTTCAACCACCTTTCTCTGTTCTTCTGGCAGTGTTCTAGTACGCCGTTCAATTCTAAAATTTGGGTGAGCAGGGAACAATGCCTAAAAGCCAAGATCACCCACCTGGCAAGAAGTCTGCCAGTACTTGGAAGAGAGGCTGGACAAACATGTCGATGAAGCCAACCTGCGACTTGGCTTGCGAGACCGGATCAGCGCTGCTAAACACAGTGACTGGCAAGCTGAGCTGTGTCTCAAGTGCAGCCTGCTTAGCCCACTCCTCAAGCAGAGCCTTAGACCAGTGCTCACAGACGTGGTAAGGACGCGCAGGGTTGCTGATGTCAGCGCACTTTATCAGAGCTTGCAACAGCAGCGTCCTGTCGAGACCCTCATTGCTGTCCTTACCGTTGAGCATACGCTCACGCATGTCCGACAGCATCTTCATAAAGTCAAAGTGCAGGCTCATGTCTGTAGCGAGCACCGTCTTGGACATCAAATTGCGGAACTTCTTGGCGTCGTGAGCAGTGCCTCTTGGTGTACTATCTGTGTCGTTCGTCGGTGTTGTTGGCGTCGATGGTGAGTTGGGAGTAGCGGTAGCCATTGCTGTTGCTTCCGACTCCACCTTGGCTGATGCTCTCTTCATGGCATTAGCATCGTCTTTCTCAGTGTGAGATTCGTATTGACTCTCCGTCATGTTTATCACGTCGAACGGAGTGAGGGAGGAGTTTGATGAAGCGCCGATTAGGAATCCGAGGTTGTGTTTCCTGAGTAGCTGTACGAGCAATATGCAGTGCATATTCTCCAAAACTGATTTGGATTGATAGATTTCAGAGAGCGGAGTTTGTGCGTTGTTCTGAAGTAAATTCGATTGTTAAACGTTATTCCGAAATGAAACACCTCCACTTACCATAAAAGTGTTGTTGAGACCAGGATGGCCGACGTCGTGGCCAATAGCAGAGATAAGTAAGGAGAGAATATCCCAGTCTGAGAGTAATTTGGAGGCCAGGCCATTCTCAGACCTTGACCAAGGCTCTTTGGTGGTGAGTGAGTCGATGGGAGGGGCGACGTTGAGCATGACAAGGAAGGAGTACGTCGCCTGCAAGACGTCTATAGCGTGGGTGTAGTTGTGGTACGCGTTGGGAGCGCTGTAGGACTTCCTGACAGCGATGAGGAACGGAATGAACTGGGACAAGCTGAGGTGCCTCAGCGACGGCAGCTGGAGCCCAGACTCGAGGATGATGACGGCGCAGTTGAAGAGGTCGTCGTTGTTGAGAGTGAGTGGCTGGAAGCCCCACGTCGACAGTTTGTGTATCAAGTGGTCTTTGTTGGGAATGTCGATTGTATCCTGGGATACTTTGTCCTGCAAATTACTCTCCTCTTCCTCCTCCTCCTCGTTCAGATGCTTAGACTTCTTGAACAAGTCGCCAATCAACTCCCCTAAGCCATCCTTCGCTTCTTTGTTGGATCTCGCCAGTCCACCAACGTCGACGGATTTCCTGCGGTTGTCGACTGCTTGGTACACGTTGAGGCTGTTGAAGCACGCGGGGATCGTCTTGGTCGTGCTCGTCGACGGCTGCTGGCCTGTGGCCCGGAGGAATGCCCGGTCAGAGTTACTCATTGCAGATCTAAGTGGGATTTGCAGCGTGGGCTGCGTAGGCGACGTTCCCGGGCTCGGGCATTCTCTGTCATCTTGCGTATCGACTGAATTATTCGGAAATTTGTAGTTGTCCAGCTCCGAGTTCATTAGGTGATGGCTGACTGAGTGATTGCGTCTCACGGTCCAGTAAACGGTGGCTTTACTGGCTATAAAAATTTAGATTTTTGGCTGTGAATTCTTATTTTGCGTATTTTGTACAAGTATTTATCCCTGTCCTCCATCCATCTCTGCTCTCGGTAGCTGTTGCAGTCGCCGCCATACAAAGACGCAGCGGCAGCGCACAAAGTACTACAGCGTATACCAACGTGTACCATTCACCCACTTTTATTCTCATCTCTCAATTCCTACGCGCGCTTCTTTCCTCGTTACGCTCATCTTCAATGTCAGCAACGCAGCCCAATTTACCACACGCTAACGCCCTACAGGTCTGGCTTCTCCTTTGGCGGCGGCGGCTCAGGCGGCTTCGGCCAGTCCGGCTCTGCGTTCGGCGGCAGCTCTACTCCTGCCTTCGGCTCAGGTGGTTTTGGCCAGCAACAGCAGCAACCACAGCAACCACAACAACCACAGCAACAGCCAACCGCGTTTGGTCAGCCTGCTCAGACTCCAGCTTTCGGTGCGTCCCATCTCTCCAAATCTCCGTTTCTCACTCTTCAAAGGCTCATCTACAGGCGGTTTCGGTTCTTCAACCGGAGGCGCTTTTGGCCAGTCTAATACCTCCTCTGGTGGCCTCTTTGGCGCTAGCAGACCTCCTCAGCAAAACTCCGGCTTCTCATTCGGCAGCACAAGTTAGTGAGAAGACGCTCGCTACTTCAAATGCTGACTGCACACAGCCCCAGCAGCGAATCCTTCTCCATTCGGTGCTCCTGCACCTGCGTCCACCTCCACCTTTGGTCAGGCTGCTCCCTCTGCTTTCGGCAGCTCTTTAGGCGCTGGCGGTGCGTCTGCAGACGGTGAGTGGGTGCTTCGTTAGCAGTACACGCGCTGAATCTGCCCAGTCAAAGGCACAGATCCATTCGAGGTCAACCAGCGCGTCGAGGATCCTAAAGGTCCAGACCGTATCACTGACAGAGTCAAATTCCATTCCATCAACACAGAGGCCAAGTTCCAGCCATTCTCCTTCGAGGAGTTGCGTCTGCTGGATTACGAGAGGGGAACAAAGAACTCCTCACAAGCGCCTTCAACTGGTGGCTTTGGTGCATCCACCTCTGGCGGCTTCGGTAGCACGTTCGGTGCGTCTAACACCAGCGGTACCTTTGGCCAGCCAGCTGCTGCTACTGGTGGATTCGGCTCAAGCACTGGCGGTACTGGCGGCCTCTTTGGCTCATCGCAACCACAGCAGCAACAGGGAAGCGCGTTTGGTGGTTCTTCCGGTGGACTCTTTGGCCAATCGCAGCCAAGCCAACCAGCAGCCGGTGGTGGCATGTTTGGTCAATCAAATACCCAATCCACGCCCTTCGGAGGTGGCAGCACTGGCAGTGCATTTGGTCAACAGCCAAAGCCTTCTCTCTTCGGTGGGTGGTTATTAGACATCGTTGCTTATTTCTCACATACCGCCCAGGCTCATCAACAAGCACCCCATTTGGTGGTGGTGGTGCCACAGGTGGATCTGCATTCGGACAATCCAACCCACCAGCATCGACGCCCTTTGGTCAGTCTAGCACTGGAGGCGGCTTTGGCAGCAACACAGGTGCTAGCGGCGGCACAGGCTTCTCTTTTGGTGGGTAGCGACGCAAGTATGCATACCGTCTAACGCTTTACAGGTCAACCTGCGAACAACAACAGCAGCACAGGAGGATTCGGTGCACCAGCACAGCCAAGCACCGGAGGAGGGCTCTTTGGACAGAGCGCACAAAAACCAGCATTCGGTGGAGGCTCTTCAGGTGGGTAACTGCTTTCTACTGCTTGTGTTGCCCAACTAATCTCATCTACAGCGTTCGGGCAATCTTCAGGCAGTGGTGGATTTGGATCTGGAGCGACCGGCGGCTTCGGGCAGTCACAGCCTAGCCAACCACCAGCGTCGGGTGGTCTGTTCGGTCAAAGCCAGCCAAGCCAACCGGCCGGTGGCGGTCTCTTTGGCCAGCAACAGAACAACCAGCAGCAAGGCGCCACCGGCACCGGCTTCGGAGGCGGCGGCTTCGGTGGTGGATTCGGCCAGCAACAGAACAAGCCAGCAACGTCCGGCTTCGGTGGTGGATTTGGGTCAACGAACACGGGCAGCACCGGAGGTACTGGGTTTGGTGGCTTCGGTCAGAACCAATCTAACACTGGCACCACAGGAGCACCAAGCGGTGGACTGTTCGGCGGTGGCCAGCAAAACCAACAACAACAGCCAGCCTCTGGCGGCTTTGGTTCGGGTGGTTCTGGATTCAGCTTTGGCCAAAACAATCAACAGCAACAGCAGCAACCACAGCAACAACAACCAGCCTCTGGCGGCTTCAGCTTTGGCGGTGGCCTAGGCGGAGCTCAGAACAAGCCTGCTACAGGCGGGTTCGGTGGTGGCTTTGGCTCAAACACAGGTACTGGAGGCGCAGCTGGCGGTGGCAGCTTGTTTGGTGGTGGCTTAGGATCCTCAACGACCAACAACAACGCTTCAGGAGGACTGTTCGGTGGCGCCAACAACAACAATGCCTCTACAGGAGGCAGCAGTCTCTTTGGCGGCGGCGCATCGACTGCCCCTAAGCCTTCTGGTGGACTGTTCGGCAGCACTGGCACTGGCGGTGGCTTTGGAGGTGGATTTGGTCAGTCTTCGACTACGCAGCCAGCTCAAAACAACGCTGGCGGCTTCGGTGGCGGCAGTCTGTTTGGACAGTCGACGCAGCAAAACTCACTTCAACAATCACAACCAAATTTGAGCGCGTCTGTTGACCAATCGCCATACGGTGCCAACCCATTGTTTGACCTTGGACCAAATCCACAAATAGGTCCAGCAGCCGTCGCAGTAGGTGGAGCTTCAGCGGTAACGAAGAAGAAGCCAGTGTTGAGCGCATCAGCAAGCATGCGTTCACCAGCAAGACCTTTAAACAGACTGCGAGGCTTTGCCGCTTCCCCAGGTACTCCTATCTCACCATCCACCGGCAACATGTCGGCGTCGGTAATGCCACCGTCGTCACCAAGCATGAGTGTGAACGGGGGATTGAGAACGTCGCAAAGATCACTCAGTCTGTCTAGAGCAGGCTCACCAGCTGCTTCCACCAACGGCGGAGTGCTCGGTGGATTGCCAAGCGAGAATGCCATGTCACCTAATGCCTTCATGCCTCGCTCTTCTGTCAAAAAATTGGTCATCGACCGCAAACCTATACCAGATTCACCAGGCGGCACGCTGGCAGGATCGCCTAATGCACTAGGCCAAAGCAAGAGTGGTGGCAAGGTCAGCTTTAACCCACACCTCGAAAAGGCAGCACAGGATAGTCTGGGCGAGAGCACTGCATCTGCTCCTCAAGAGAGCACACCTCTTAAGACGTCCACTAACTCTCACCTCGCTAAGTCTACCACACCTACTGCCAGCCCACCACCTTCTACACACACAACACACACCACGCACACGCTCAGCTCGTCCGTCGCAAGCGTTGAGGCGTCGCCGCAGATTGACCACGGCCACTACTACTCGATACCAAGTGTAGACGAACTGAACAAGTATAGCTATAGAGAGTTGAAGTCGGTTGAGGGTTTGAAGGTCGGTCGAAAAGGATACGGCGAGATACACTTCCTTGAGCCAGTCGATTTGACTACGTTGGATGGATTGAACGATCTCACTGATGGGCAGCTAGTTGTGTTCGAGAACAGAGTTGCGTATGTATATCCCGATGGAGTTGAAGAAGGAGAGGAGAATCCAGATAATGCGCCACTGAAGCCAGCGCCAGGACATGGTTTGAACGTAGCAGCCGAGATTGAGCTCGAGGGATGCTGGCCAAAAGACAAGGCGACAGGGGAGTACATCAAGGATGAGACGCATCCAAAGACAGCATCTCATCTTAACAGATTGAAGAAGGTTCCTGGCACGTCGTTCGTGAGCTACGACAGTGAGCATGGTAGATGGGTTTTCCAAGTGCCTGGATTTTAGTAATTTTAGCTAACAAGTGTGAATAATAATTATTTAAAATGAAATTTCTTGTTTTGCATTTGCGTTTCTTTTGTGAAATATGGATGGCCATGGACACTCTCGATCCACTGCGGCGGATAAAATTAGCCTCGCGATAAGGGAAAAAGGAGTGGAGTAGAGTAGGGAAAGTACTTATACACAAACGATGATGCACACGAGACGGACGAGCAATGTGCTGCCTACGCACCGCGGGAACCTGACGCACAAGAAGTACATGTCTAGCAGGGACTACAAGACGAGCAAGGACAGCAAATTCAAGTGGCGGAACAGGAAAGGAGTGAGAGTAGCAGTGAAGCTATTACTGGCATTGCTAGCAGTAGCTGCTATGGTATTTTTCTGGACTTATGAGCTCCACGTTGAATTGGCTAAGTACAGACGAGGCTGGATCAAGACGGAGATCAAAGAAACGACGCCGTTACGTGGCTGTTTCAATAATCTAAGTCACGAGTACGATGAACGACAACTCAGTTCACCGAAATACAATCAACTGCAGTCTGGACTGTCATACAAGCACGGCTTCGACTGCTATGGACACAGCAGATTGGTACAGATGCAGCCAGGACAAGGCAAAGTTAGAGCTACGATTCATCTCTACTGGCGTTCAGATATTGCTGCTCTCGGTTACAGAGAGAAAGTGTTACTGGATTCTATACTCGCTACTCAGGATCTCGATTTCGTGGATGTGAAGCTATGGAGTAATGGAGATCTCGCTCGCTTTAACGCTGATTTCTTAGATCAGTATTTACACGATTTCCCGCATCACTTCAGCGTAGGCACCGTAGATCTACACAGCCTCGCGAAGGGGACACCCTTAGAGGGCAGCAGCAGACTCAACCTCAATGACCAGCGAGCCTGGCTCGATGGTGACGTCGTTAGGATTCTGCTGCTGTGGAATTATGGCGGTGTATGGGTCGATATGGATAGCATCGTTACCCGCGATCTCCAGCCATTGCTCGAGCATGAGTTTGTCACTCAGTGGGATTGCTATGGTGGGTGATATGCTACTTGCTTTTTCGTAAACACTCAAGTTTATCGCCCAATAGACAAACCGTACTCACCATTGAATGGCGCTATGATGCATTTCAAGAAACACTCGCCGTATCTGTGCGAGATGATGCACATCATGCAGTACGACGATGAGCCTCGTCAGGGTTCCACCGACTGGGGAGCGCTGCTCTACCACAAGACGCACCGCAGACTCCTCAACAACGATCCTCCCATTAAGCCATTCGAGATTCTCCCTTACTGCTTCACAGACGGCAGGAGCTGCAGACTCGACAACAGGATATCAGACCCCTTCGAAAAGGACCCTAGCTATACCGATCTTCACTGGTCACAGTTCAGAGAGAGGCTGTCGTCGATATTCGCCATACACTTGCACGGCCAGTACAACAAACTTATACCACAAGACGGCTGGATGGAGCGCGAGGTGATTGATAACCATAGACGAAAGATATCAAGAATGTCTTTACCCTTGATGTCGTACGCCAAGAGCGACACATTCAACAATTCAAATCTTTAGACGTTTCCTATGTTCTTTCAATGTTTTCTCACTCTTTTTCATTCTTATTAGTATTAGTTGTGCGTATACATGGATGGAACTCTATATCCTGTTAGGTTATCTAGTGGTCTACTTTGCTGTGCTTCGTGCTTTGTGCTTTGTGTTTTGTGGTTCTAATAAATATGCAATCAACGACGATTCCTAGACGCCGCGCCAGGTTGCTGCTGAGCTTTCGCTGCGATAGGTTCAGCGCCGCTGTCTCTGATCATGGCTTCTATCTCCCGCAGGACGGGTTTGTGTTCTTCGTACTTCTCCTCGGCCAGGGTGAACGCTACGCCTCGCAGCTCCTTAGCGCTGGCCTCGGGCATCTTGTGTGCAGCTGCAGCCACCCACAAGTCCTTGGTGCGCTCGAAGAACTGACGCAGTGTCTCGCCAGGCTGTGGGAGGTTTTCATCATTGGTGGTGTTGTCGGTGGTGTCTTGAGGAGCGTCATTTTTAGCCTCGAGTGGTTCGTCCACCTGCAGCTTCTCATGTACCTCCTTAGCGACGCCCTCATCAGCGCCAGCCTCCTCATCCTCTCCTTCTCCTTCCTCTTCATCCTCCTCACCATCATCGTCCTCTTCGTCCTCTTCGTCATCTTGCTCGTCTTCGATGCCTACCACATTGCATTCCTGGATGCACCTATATCTGTCCAGCTTATCGAGTGCGAGCGAGTGCATATCGTCGAGTGTGAACTCTTGCGTGCCCTGTTCGAAAATACCGCCAAAGCTTAGGCACTGTCAGTCTACCAAGTCAAGTAGAATCAGTACCTACATATAGAGTGTGTTGCGCTGTATAGCCAGCATGGCATTATAGCGAGGCATAGGAGTGCTTTTCTGTGGATCGTCTGCATCGTCATGCTCTGAATGAGGTGCTTGCGTTTGGGTCTGGGTCTGCTCCTCGTCACTGTCGCTACCTCCCCCCTTTTCGCTATCGCTGTCGCCTTGTGCAGCTGCAGCTGCAGCCTTAGCAGCCTTCTTCTTGGCCGACTTCTTCTTCGCGCCTGCTTTCTTCGGTTTGCGGAGATTGAGCGACTGCCATTTACCGCCGCCGAGGAGGTTGTATCCGAAGCTATTAGGCGTTAAGGAGAGCCATTCAACTTGCCAATCCAACACAACACCTACAGATCATTGTGGAACACCGACTGCAGAGATTCCTCTGAATCGTCGACATCAGATACACCAGCGAAGAGCACACCCATGCTCTTAGCTTGCCAGTATGCCATTGTAGCGCCTGAGCGGAGGCTGTATAGTGTGAGATGGTATGAGAGACACCAAACACTCCACCCACCTTGGCACATATCCCACTTTCTTTCGCCTGTCCCATTTGAAAGATGTCTTGTTGTCGTCGTCGGTGGTGATTTTGAGTGCGTAGCAGTCATCAAGGGACTTGGCTACTGGTCGTTTGCCCTTTTCGTATGTCTTGCAGAAGCCTAAAAGTTGTTGAGTTTGCCTTGCGCTTTGAAAACGATGCACACCCACCTCCATACACCACCACCTCGTTCTGTTCAGGGCACGGCAAGAACGAGAAGCCAGACCTAGCACACGGCTTGCGTTCGAGGGGTGAAAAGTCAATTTTGCGCCATCTGAAATCATCCATGGAGAAGATCCAGAGGTCATCGAGATACGTAGTCCTTACGCCGGTATCGTGGAAGCCCTGTGAGAGGTGAGTGTTAAGATGATAGACAGCGAAGAAAAGGGCCAGCTCACTCCGAACAAGATGATGAAGTTTTTGAACACGGTCATGCGATGGCCAGAGCGAGCAGATGGTCTTATCTTGGTATCGATACGTTCCCATTCTTTAGCTGTCACATCGAAGCACCAGAAATCGCTGAAATGGTAGAATGTAGAATGACCAGCAAATTCACCACCAAAGAGCCACAATTTACCGCCACCTTGAGCAGTGCAGACAGTCTGATGCGCTGAGCGTGGAGCGGGTGCGTTCTTTGATTTGTATTCTCTCCACTCCCCGCTGTCGCCCTTAGTAGGATCGTAGCGATAGACGTTGTGGTACGTGTGGAGACGGTGACCATCAAAGTAATCACCGCCTATCAGCCACAAGTGTGTACCGTTTGGATCGGCAGTCAGTGTGCCGTTCGCTCGCCGACTTGGTGGATGGTCCAGTATCTCCTCGGTGACGTTGAGATTCTTGACAAGTGTGAGCTAAGTAATAGCTTGTAAAGATTCCTCACATTCTCCATCTCTTGTTGATATTGCGATAGAATCGCTTCCAAGTCCTCTTCGTCACCGTCATCATCTCTGCCACCCTTCTTCGCCTTCTTGTCTCTCTGCTTCTCGGCAGATTTCGCTGCCTTGTCCTTCTTAGCGGCCTTGCTCGCTGCTTTTGAATCTGTATTTTTCTTGTCCTTTTTGCCCATCTCCGTGTTGGTGGTCGTACGCCAACATTCGAGTGCGAGATATGCTGTCTTCGTTGTTTAGGAGGGTGTGTGGATGAAGTAAACACGCAGAATAATCCTCACAGTGTACACTCTACAGAGAAATAAAAATTCAGACTTTGAATCTACCCTCAATGGACTCTCAAGCGAGATGATAGAACACCAGGCCAAATTGGCCGATATCAGGACCAGAGAGCGCAGAGCGACGCTATGGATAACGACGACGCTCTTCCTGCTTTGGGGCGTGTACGTCGCGTTCTGGTACTTGGGATTGGTCGATTGGCTTGTAGGCGGTGGAGAAGGAGGTCTCTACAAGTTGGTAGCCTGGGTCGGTGTAGTAGTAGGGCCATTAATGTGAGTCAATTCACTTTTTAATCCACACTCTCTCATTTG
Organism: Wallemia hederae; assembly: GCA_004918325.1. Lineage (NCBI taxonomy): Eukaryota > Fungi > Basidiomycota > Wallemiomycetes > Wallemiales > Wallemiaceae > Wallemia > Wallemia hederae. Next base: position 12,389 of record SPNW01000070.1, read on the forward strand.
CATTAGGATGTTGTTTGCTCGACGCATAGCACAGAGTTGGTACACGCGTATAGGATCGCGCGAGGGTGGGTAACGTGACGTAGTGCGAGAGGGTATATCTTAATGCTAATGCACCATTTAGAGACCAGATTACGCCATCTGCACACGTCACTAGTCAAGACACTCGAAGAGGTGAAGCTCAAGGCGCCGTACAACGAGGCTCGCAGTCTGCTAGAACGGTACGGTCCAAGCGTCGGCATGACACCTCACGATGTCACGCCTATGACTCCGCAGAGCACGCCAATGAAAGCAAGACATGCAACGACGCCAGCAGCCGTCACCACGCCGTCGCAAGCTGCAAAACAGCTCCCTCAGACGCCATTACCGCAGACGCCATCACAGATTGCACACATGAACAAAATGCAGCCGCAGATACCAGCACCAGCACCTCACTCCCCTCACACCCCACAGTCACCGCAGACGCCTGTCAAGGAGACTGCGGCGACGCCCGCGCAACATCAACAGCATCACCAACACCCCAACCCTATACCCTCGCCGTCGCCGATCAGACAGAGAACATGGTACGACAGAGTCGCAGACGCTATCCTCGGCGATGATCCTACCAGCACCAGCGGCGATATTAGTCAGAGATATGCGCTTATATGCGAGAAATGCGCTAAACATAACGGACTCGTACCAAGAGAGCAGTACATTGATTTGCAGTGGGAGTGCAGGTTCTGTCAGCAGATGAATCTGTCGCCTAGACGTAAGGCGCTCGCTAGACAGCTGCAAGGGGGAGGAACGAGCGGCGCTAGCACGCGCAAACCAAGTCCGCTGAGTCAGCAATCTGCGCAGTCGTCGCGGCTAGGTGAGGAGTCTGTGCGGGTGGACCAAGGAGGAGAAGAAGAGAAGGGTGAGAAGGGTGACAAGACGGCGTCGACAACACAGCCGCTGCCAGTGCCAGACAAGAGTTGATGAGGGTGTATTGGGGTAAATAAATATATTGTCCATTGTCAGTGCTGTGAGTGTTGTAGTGCAATTGTTCGGTAATCGTCGTTATGCGAGGAGGAGGAGGGCGGCTGAGAGAGCGGCGACGGAGAAAGTGACACCGCCAGCGAGCACCACTTGTGACTGTGCCGATGAGGCTGCGATGTACTTATCGTCCGGTCCTGCGTTCTTCTGGTTAGAGCCAGGCGAAGGCGCTGGACGTTCTGAGGCGTGTGAGTGACAGATAAAGCGGGAGATAATCGCTACCAACCAGCTGCAGATTTGGCCTCGTCTGACAGAGATTGCGTCGGTTTGGAGTCACCGCTTCCTGTGCTGCTCCCGCTGCTGCTGCCCGAGCTGCTGCCGGTTGAGCTGCCAGTGTTGCTGCCCGTTTCTGAAGATGAGCTGGCAGATGTGCTTGATGGCGCATCTGTGGCGCTGCTGCTGCTGCTGTCTTGCGCTGCCACTACGCATAATAGCGCCACGAGCAGCGTCAGCAAGAGATGGAATTTCATGGTGGTAAGAGATGAAGGAGTATTAAGGCGATTTGGTAGCACAAGTAACAGGGCGCAATGCTACGCATCTCACTGGGCTGATCGCACTGTCTTGCAGCTCTTCTTGGCTGATGGCTGGGAGATGGAGATAGTAAGAGATCTCGAGATGGAGAGAAGATAAGAGCATTTTGAGTACCTCTGGGAATACACAAGCGATGCAGTTATGCGTACGCTGACTATCACGCGCTCATCTCTACCCAAATTTCGTTATCTTTGTCTTGCTTTGCGGGCGAGAGATGGGGGAAGATGCGAGAGATGCGATGGTTGCTGGTGAAGGCATGTCTTAATAGCAGCTTCCCCATTGCACTCATAATCTACATCCCCGTCATCATCTCCAATTCCATCTCCCATCATCTCTTCCACTCAAACAATGACCACGCTGCTCAATCTCCCCAACGAGCTACTGCTGCAAATTATCCAGCAGTCTCCAGAGCTTTCGCTCGCCAACAAGCGTCTTTACTTCATCGGCTATCGCTTCATGGCAGCCTCGGTCGTCGGCGTCGGTGGCATGGACAGGAATGGCTTCGACAGTCGTCGCCACTCCAAGAGCGAGTACAGGAGGTTTTCACGCTACTTGAACAATCTCTCTCCCTCAGTAGCTGGCTGTGTAAAGTGGGTAGATAGAAGAGTGCGCGATGGTGGACAAACATTGACGCAATCTCAGAAAGCTGTCTATCAGTCTGGGCAAGTGTCGCAACAAGTCTGAACAGCTCACAAGAACATCTTATCATACCAAGATTGCTCGCAATATTTCCAAACTTGAGAATTTGGAGGAAATTATTCTGAGCGATCCATCCTGCTCTGATCTCGATAAGATGGCACTGAGCAGCACGTGTAAGGATGTGACTATATTCCTTAAGAAGCCGCTCGGTAGATGGTCAGGCGTCTTATCGACACTCCTCAGAATCGCGCCTGGGGTGAAGACAATACGCGTGCATTATATCGCTGCATCGATGTACGATCTCGATATAGCAGCTCTCAACTGCACTGATACAGCAAATGGAGCCCCGCATCTTCTCACTAACTTGGACTACATCGTCTTTCGCGCTATCCCCGCTCAGAAGAAGTTGTCCGCGCCGGGAGAGTATGAGGGATTGTCGTACAGTAGTGATTTCGAGGATATGCTAGAGAGCTGCGTCATCTACGGGAAGAAGACCGCTGATAACACAGCGTATTTGGGCAGGGGTATGTGTATTAACCATACACTGCAAGTGCTGTCGGAGAGCTACCAATGCGAAGAGTGCATTTGCTGCGTACAAGGCATGCTGGAGAGTGCTGTGGTTATTTGAAGAAGTATCTACTCGAGATAGCTGCTTATCAATAGCTCTTTGCATTCACCAACGCTCACAATTACTGCCACAGAAGAATCATATCATCACTCACACTCGATATCTTGACAAAGCCATACCCACAAGAACATCCTTATGATTACCCACACCATATCTCTCTCTCTTCTCTGCTTCCTCATCGCTATATCAAGACAGGCGCCGTCTTGAACGTAGCTGCAAGCGCGAATATGCGTCAATCATGCTATGCAACCTGCTATGCATGCATAACAAGTAGCTCTATAAAGCACTAATCACATATCACATACATGTTTTCTTGCCATTGCTGCTTACTTGGCCTGACAAGCGCACGTCACTGAGTGACACGCCAGAAATGGCAGGTGAGGAACGAAAGTGAAGTGAATAAAAGCGGGCTGCGTGAGTGGCGCGTGCGTATGGAATATACCAGGGCAGAGCTATGCGCTGAGCAGCTGGTGGGTGATAGCAGAGTGCTGCTCACAGCGAGATAAAGTGCAGTGCAGCAGAATATATGAGTGTGACATAGAATATAACTTGATTTTTATTTGACAATGCAGCGTCACAAGTCTTGCCTCAATTCCAATTTCAATTGCGATATCTCCTGTACGACTACTATCATGGCAGATGGCTCGAAAGGAGGGGAGAGTGCACGACAGAGCGAGGATAGCGCAGGCGTTGAGGTAAATGAGTCGCGAGAACCTCAAGCCCCAGAAGAATCTCAAGCGTCAGGAGCATCTCGCGCATCTCTCGATGTTAATGCAGCACACGGCGGATCCAGCGCAGCAGCCTTGGGAGAAGAAGGAGAGGGGGAGAAAGAAGCCAATAGTACAGAGGCTAGCAATAGCAAAGAGAAAGAGGATGGAGAGAATGGTGGTGAAGGAGTCCCTGAAGCTGTTGCTGTTGAAGCTGCTGTCAAGGAAGCATCAAGTACAGTAAACACAGCAGAATCCACATCCAAAGCAGAATCCACAGTCTCCAATAGCACCTCCAATAACCCCAGCAACCCTCTTCAAGCGCAGCTGCAAGCCCTGCAAAGCGACAAGACACGCTTAGAAGCGCAGTACCGGGGACTGCTAGGCAAGTTAAGCAGTATGCGTGACACGCTTGGCGAGAAGTTGAAAGAGGATGCTGAGGAGTTAGATCGGCGTGAGGCTCAGATCAGTGAACTGATGAATGAGAAAGCTGATTGTGTTGATCGAATCACCAATTTAGAGAGGAGTGTAGATGAACAAGAAGAACGTAATGCTCAACTTTCTTCTGAAGTTAGCTTATTACGTACACGCTTATCGTCCTCTGAGAAGGCTTCTACAGATGAGAACACAGTGTTGCAGCACCGTATCAAGGATATCGAACTCGCACTCGAGCGCGCCAAAGGAGAGAAAGAGGCTTGGAAGTTACAGGCGGATCATGAACATCTCAGACTCGATGAGACGGTCGATGGCAATAAGGAACTGAGCGAGGAGTTGCTCACCACTAGGAAACAGCTCGCTGGGACTAAGACTGAGCTTGAGGAGGCGGAGAGAGCGTTGAGAAATGTCGAGGGTTTGCTCAGCGAGGCGCAGTTAGGTGGGTCTTACCATTTATCTATCTAGTAACACAGGCTCACACTTCACACCCAGCTAATCAGAAGGAGTTTGATGAAATGAGGCACCAGTACGAGACTCAGATACGCCAACTCAAGGAGCGGAATGAGGATCAGCGGCGACAGATGGCGGATGCCAAGGTGTGTCAGTACTCGAGTGATACTGTTAGCTGACACAAAGACCACCAGGCCAGCCTAGAGCTATTCAGACAGGACGCAGAGCGCGCACCGGAGCTAGAGCAGGAGTGCAAAGAGAAGACGCTTCTGATCGGCAAAGTGAGGCACGAAGGTGTGTCTGATAGCTTTAAGCTTTATCGGAGAGGATCACTAACACACACACCCAGCCGTCATCCTCAACGAGCACCTCACAGAAGCGCTCAAGCGACTCAAGGAGTACAACACCTCAGACAGCGTCGATCGACAGCTGCTGTCAAACATTTTACTCCAGTTCGTCACCACACCGCGCAACGACACGAAGCGGTTCGAGATGCTGTCCTTGCTGGCGTCAATCCTGAACTGGAATCAGTATGAGCGCGAACAGGCGGGTATCATACCCAAGTCAACAAAATACCCAATCCCGTCATCGCCAGGCTCGCCGTCGTCTAGTTCGGGGTACTTTAGACGGTCGTCGAGTCGACCAAGAGGGGGTGTCGCAGGTGGTGCGCCTGGCGTATCCGATGACAACGCTTCGTTTGGACAGCTCTTTGTCGAGTTCCTGCTGAAGGAGACGGGCCAGAAGGAGGGCAATGCTTCTGCGTCGGCAACTGACCAGCCGTGGATGTCACCAAGAAGCGACGTCGTCCTCCCGCCGTCTCTCAGCAGTCCTGATCTAAGAGTGCTGCCGATGACGCGCGAGGATGATGAGCGAGGCGGGAAGGAGGTGGAGAAGGATGAGAAGGGGACGGAGAAGGTACCAGACCAGCGGGGATGATGAATGCATAGTGACTAGTGACTTTAGAGTATTGAATTTGTTGGCTCTGATTTGTGATTTTATGTGTTTGTCTTCTCATACCATTACCACCACGACCTATATGATACCGTCACTATCGCTGAATACGCCATCGCTGTACATAGACGATCAGATACGAGACTGGGTGCTGTTCCCGATCACGCTGGTGAGCTGGGTGTACTGTCCTGCCAATTGCCATCTCACTCACGAGCCAGGTGATGATTCTGGTGGGCCTGCTCCGCCACTACGTCGTGCAGCTGCTAGGCGGGAAGCCTAAGAAGCAGGATGTGAAGGGTATACGGGAGCAGCGTGCGCTGATGCGTTCAGCGATGCTGCGACAGAATGGACGAGTGCTGTCTAGCACAGCGTTCATCAAGAGGAAGCAGTACTTGATTGAATCGTTTAAGGATGGCAAATATCTCAAAAATCAGCCAAAAGAAGGCGAGGATAAGGAGCATGCACCACCGAACCCGCTTAGCGATCCAGATCAAATGGATAACATGATGGATGGTATAAAGAAGCAGATGGTGATGTTCATCCCCCAGACTGTGATCATGGGCTGGATCAACTCTTTCTTCTCAGGATTCATCCTCATCAAGTTGCCGTTCCCGCTCACACGCGGATTCAAAACGATGCTGCAGAGAGGAATTATGACGCCGGATATGCCTGCGTCGTATGTGAGCAGCATTAGCTGGTATTTCCTCAACTTGTTCGGTCTGAATAGCGTTCTGAGGCTGATACTGGGAGATGGGAATGGTGGGGAGTATTTTGAAGGGAATAAGAAACTTGCTGACGTTTACTTAGATGCAGATGGTGTAAGGGATTTGCAAACAGTCGCGCAACTCTCTGGCGCCAATACGCAAGCGAATCCAATGCAGAACCAGGACATGAGCAAGGTTTTCAAAGCGGAGATCGATAATCTGGAGCTGAGCGAGCCCAAGAGTCTTGTAGACGATGTGAGCAAGAGGGTGATTGAGAAATACGGTGCAAAATAACATAAATGTCTTTGTATCTTTCTGTATCTTTTACCACTAATGTCATCATCAACAACGCCAATCAATCCAGAACAGAGCAAGCAGCAGCAGCAGCAGCAGCAGCCACGGAGAAATCTGCGTAAGGCTAAGGACAGCGATGGCGCTGGTATCGATAAGTTTGAGCTGCCCAAGTCGACAGTCACGAAGCTGGCTAAAGATGCTGTGGGTGGGAGATGGACAGAGATGGCTGGGTATTAATGCCCTACAAGCTTCCTGAGAATATAAAATTCCAGAAAGACACGCTGCTCGCGATACAGAAGAGCAGTTCTGTCTTTATCAATTATCTCGGTGAGTTTTGGAAGATGCACACCGATACGCGCTCACAATCGCAGCGTCTACCGCGCAGGAGAAGGCACACGACAAGAGCAACAAGACGGTGAACGCGCAACACGTCCTCGCAGCGATAAAGGAGATGGAGATGGGAACGCACAAGGAGGAGCTGGAGGAGATGCTGATAGGGGAGTTGGAGGGTGAGTGGGAGTGTTTGAATAGCTATTTCTAATAGATCTCCAGCGTACAAGAATATACAGGCTAAAAACAAGGCTAGCAAGCAACAGCAACCTGAGCAAGCAGACGCACAGGAAGACGAGCAAGACGCAGAGCCAGAGCCATTAGTGAACGATGAATTTGACGCCGCCGTTTTATCCGAATAAAATAAATTATTTGTCTGTCTTTTTATTCATTCCAATCATTCAGTTTTAGGGCCGTGCGTGTCTCTTCATCTGCACCGTCACTGAAGCATTCCGTTCTTTAAAAAAGTGGGTGGAATCTGCCAGCCACGGCTCTGCTCACAACACCCAAGTGATGGCATCTGCAAGAAGAGGACGCAAGAGCGTCAAGAAGGGTCTCCAATTCACCGTCATGGTCGTCGGTGCTTCTGGCACTGGCCGTACCACTTTCGTGAACACGCTGTGAGTAAGCCTTATGGCATTAGAATCCCTCACTTACACCCCTTGCAGCTGCGAATCTGAAGTTCTGCCTCACAAAGCCAACGACAGCCCAGAAACTGCTCACATCGAAGAAGGCATCAAAATCAAGCCATTGACCGTCGAGCTCGACGAGGAAGGTTTCAGAATCGCGTTGACCATCGTAGACACTCCTGGCTTCGGCGACAACATCAACAACGAGTCCAAGTGCGTCCTTCTCTATGCCACGTGTGTACACCTCACTAACCAAACCCAACCACAGCTTCCAGGAAATCGTCGGATACCTCGAGCGTCAATACGACGACATTCTCGCGGAGGAATCACGTATCAAGCGTAACCCACGCTTCCGTGATAACAGAGTCCACGCACTCCTCTACTTCATCCCACCAACTGGCCACTCACTCAGAGAAATGGACATTGAACTCATGCGTAAACTCTCCCCACGCGTAAACGTCATCCCTGTCGTCGGAAAGGCTGACTCTCTCACTCCGAGCGAGCTCAAAAATTTCAAGAAGCGCGTCATGGAGGATATCGAGCACTACGAGATCCCAATCTACTCATTCCCATATGACGTCGAGGAGGATGATGAGGAGACCGTCATGGACAACTCAGAATTGAGAGTGCGTCGGAGTTTTTTTGCTTTGGAGAATTTTCACTAATACGCAAACACCAGGCTATGCTTCCATTCGCTATCGTTGGCTCTGAAGAGGAGATGACGATTGATGGTGAAGTCGTCAGAGCGCGTCGTTACCCATGGGGAATTGTCAACGTTGACGACCCTGCGCACTCTGACTTCTCGAGACTGAGATCTGCCCTGCTCAGCTCCCATCTCACTGATCTCAAAGAAATCACTCACGACTTCCTTTACGAGAACTACCGTACTGAGAAATTGTCGCGTACTGCTACAGGCGATGGATCACACTACCCTATTGGAAACTCTTCCTCTATGGGCTCCAACGGTGAAGACCCAGAGGCCGTCCGCTACAAGGAGGAGCAGCTGCGCAGAGAGGAGGAAAAGTTCAGAGAGATTGAGTTGCGCGTCCAGCGTGAAATTGCAGAGAAGAGAGCAGAATTGGCTGCCAAGGAGGAGAATCTTCGTCACCTTGGTGTGGCTTAAGTGGGGTAGCAGAGCAGCAAACAATCTGATACTGCAACCTTCTCTTTCACTCATCGATAATGTCCGTTATAAGTCTTTTTGTCACAGCTATTCTCTAAGAAATGAAATAATTTCTATACCCAAATTACATTACTAGATAAGCTTGCCCTTGATTTCCATCTCGATGGCTTTCGCAGTGAGGCCCAGCCTCGGCAGCACGCTCTCGTAGCGGGTGTTAGACTGTGCTTTGAGGTACTTGAGGAGCTTGGCTCGCTGCTGAATGAGCTGCGACAGCGACCGCTTGTTCTGTATGTCGCGGGTGTTGAGGAGGAGGTGGCTGACGATGGCTCTGATCCGTGTAGTCAGTATCGCAGCCTGCACCTCCACCTTACCCGAGTCCCCTTGGTGTGTTGGCTGGTGGGTGCTCTGGTTGATGTAGTTGTCACCAAACGCAGCGATGCATCTGCGGATATTCTCGAGCATGATTCCCTTAGCGGATGCGTTGCGGAGGTCAATCAAACGAGCAAACGTCTCCAACTTGCTCTTCTCGTGCGCAATGATAGTCTCAGCGTCACTGTCAGATTCAATTGACGAGAGCTGCGCACCTCTCTGAGCAGAAAGCGATGGCAGCGTTCTGAATAGCGTCACCAAATCATCTTTTGACATTGGTGCGTTGAGTAATTTGGGTATTTGTATACCGGGGAAGACATCATCCTTGTCCTCTGCCACACCGGTAATCTCAGATAGGCTGGCCTTGCCTGAGACTCCATTGTGGTTGTTGTATACCTGTTCAGGCGTGAGCGTGATCGCTGCCAATTCTGAGGAGTGCCATATGTCTTCCTGCCCCGCTGCATAACCGAGTGCTGGAGATGGGAGATTCGAAGATTCAGCGTCGATAACGCTCTGTTTCCTGGCCACGTTCTGCTTCTTTTTGAGCCTCGATGTCTGCTTGCGCTTGCTGACGAGCTGCACGGCTGAGGAAGAGAAGGAGCGAGAGGCTGGAAGAGTTAGAGATGGGAATGGTCTACGAGTGCACCACTCACTGCCCATTCTTAACCCGCTAAATCCACCAATAAAACTCATTTTTTGTATCTGAGATGACGGTGCACTTCCAAGGCTCGAAACCGCCTCTTGGACAGCTACAGTGTATGTCCAAGCGGGGATTATCGAGCGTGCTCCATAACTCCAACAAAGCGTTCAGAATGTCCACGAGCCAGAGCATACACAGCAGCCACGCCGACCAAGCCCAGCAATGGCGTAGATCTTCTCCCGTGCAATCAACGACGCACAAGAGGCAGCCAATGCAGATTCCTCAGCCACAAGAAATTCCTCAAGTCCCTGGTCCACCACGCACTCGCAAATTCATCGAGAATTGCTATCCAGGCGTCAATCTCCCTTCCCATCTCTCCCAGAATGCCAAATCCCCACTAGCCAATTACGTGTCCATGAAATGGGGTTTCCAGCCATCTTACCAGACTGTCAAATGCGTCATTCAAGGCAAATCTCAATTTAGGTGCGTTTTGCCTCAGTTGGAGTATCTTTTGACTAATTTTTTGCCAATCACATTAGGTCATTTGTATTAGCGGACGAGCTCAACGATCATAGAGTTCAAGGCTGTGGCGATAACGTCGTAGCTAAAGCTGCTGAGCAACTCGCCGCTCTTGACGCCCTTTATCAGTTGCAAGCTTTGGGTTGTTTGGATAATCCTCCGCGCAACTTTGTCTCTGACTCCGCCCCATCCACTAAACATAAACACTTCCTCTCGGATGGCGTCACCGGTATTGACTTCGAGACCGCGCGCAACTTTATTCAGTTCTACTGTGAAAAATTTGGCGTCACGCACAAAGCAGACGTGCACCAAGTCTTCTCCAGCAGCTCGAAAAGCAAGAAGAGGCACTCAGATGGCTGGTCATGCGGTATCATCATGCAGAGACTTGATATGGGTCGCGCGAACCACTCCAACAAGAAGCAGGCGACGCAATTGGCCTATATTGAAGCAACAAGGTACATTGACAGCTGCGATGACACTATCTTCAAGGAGTACCAAGCGTCTATCAGGGATGAAGTGGAGAGCAAGGCCAAGAAGGCTGCAATCGAAGCACACAGGGGTGTCACCATGTCCTATCACGCGTCTGACAAGGTGCAGGAGATCCTCGACGGCGTCATCGACAACATCAAGTCGAGTAAGATGTACTCCAAGCGTCCATACAACGAGGAAGAGGAGGATGTCATCACTCGTCCGTCTACACCAACCAGCGCAGTCAGCGCCAATGGCGGTGCAGCAGCAGCAGCCAAGAAGCAATTCAAACCACGCAGACCTCCCGCCAAGCGTCATCTCGAAAACAAGTCTCGCTCCATGTCCAAGGATCTAGAGTTCTACAACACCAACGAGCAGTTTGAAAAGATTCGCGCACAGAGAGCTTCTCTCCCGATATTCACACAAGCTGAGGAGGTGGTGAGCAGGGTGAATGACAACATGATCACCGTGTTGATGGCAGCTACTGGGTCAGGCAAGACGACACAAATGCCTCAGCTCATCCTCGACGACGCCATCCAGCACGGCAGAGGTGCCAAATGCAACATTCTTTGTACTCAGCCACGCCGTATCGCTGCTATCTCCGTCGCGCAGAGAGTGGCAGCAGAGCGCGGTGAGAAGCTTGGTAAGCGCGTTGGATACCAGGTGCGTTTCGAGTCAAAGAGGGCTGAGCCACACGGTTCTATCAATTTCTGCACTACCGGTGTCTTTCTCAGACGTATGCAGTCGGCACTTGAGGAGAGTGAGGCGTCTGCATCCACGGATGAAGATGGCGAGAGATATGGCTTGCTGGATGATATTACCCACGTCGTCGTCGATGAAGTTCATGAACGCGACGTCGACACTGACCTTACACTCGTCGTTCTCAAACGTCTCATCGCTGATCGCCAAGCTAGAGGTAAACCACTCAAGGTTATCCTCATGTCGGCTACCATCGACAGCGATCTCTTCCAGAACTACTTCGCTTCAGTCAACAACGGCGTCCCCGCTCCGGTCGCTGATATCCCGGGCAGATCGTTCCCTGTCACCAAGTACTTCTTGGACGACTACCTGGAGGAGTTGAAGGGCGTCCCTGAAAATGAAGGTGGATGGGTGTTTAGAGAGAAGAACGTCTCAGAGTACATGCGCAACGAGTTCAGAGATAACGTTGGTGGCGATGAGATCGAGATTCCTTACCCACTCGTCGCTCTCACTATCGCGCACGTCCTGAGTCTCTCAAGAAACGCTGACGGTCACTTGCTCATCTTCTTGCCTGGTTGGGATGAGATCAAGGCAGTCCAGACCATACTGGAGGAGCAGAAGTTGTGCGGTATAAACTTCAACGACACTTCCAAGTACTCAATTCACGTGCTGCACTCATCTGTGCCAGTGCAAGAACAGCAGAAGATCTTCGAGCCTTGTCAGGAGGGTATCAGAAGAATTATCTTGTCCACCAACGTAGCTGAAACTTCGGTCACCATCCCTGACGTCGTCTACGTCGTCGATGCAGCGCGCGTCAAAGAGAAGCGCTACGATGCTGAGAGACACATGAGTCAGCTGGTGTCTGCATGGGTCGGTAAATCCAACCTCAACCAACGTGCCGGCAGAGCTGGTAGACACCGTGAAGGAGAGTACTACGGTGTGCTGTCCAAGCGCAGGTATGAGTCATTGGCAGCTCACCAGACTGTCGAAATGAAGAGAGTCGATTTGAGTGAGGTGGTGCTCAGAGTCAAGGCACTCAATTTCCCTGGTTTAGAAGTAGAGGATGTGTTGGCGCAAGCAATCGAACCGCCAGCTCCTGAGCGTGTGCAACTGGCGTTGGAGAGATTGCTGCTGATCGGTGCCATCAACAAGAAGAAAGAGCTGACGTCGCTCGGTAAAGTGTTGCTGCAGCTCCCAATCGAAGCTCCAATCGGCAAGCTTATTCTCTACGCCACATTCTTCAGATGTCTCGACCCTGCCCTCACTCTCGCAGCTATCCTCACCAACAGAGATCCCTTCGTCGCGCCGCTCGATCTCCGCGCTGAAGCCAACGCAGCGAAGCAGAGATGGTGCAGACCCGAATACAAGGGTGATCCATTCACTATCTTGAACGCATACGAGGCATGGTGGGCGCTGCACAGTGCAGGTAAACACTCACAAGCTTGGGACTTTGTCAATGACAACTTCCTCTCCCGCGCTACACTCCTTCAGATCAGACAGGTCAAGGAACATCTCTACAAGTCCCTCGAGAGCCTCAAACTCACAGAGTTCCTCACCGCTGATCCCGTCCTCAATAAGGCTAAAGTCACAGCCGAGAAGGCGCGCGCACGTAAAGGAGAACTCCTCATTCCTGAGTACCTCAACACTAACGCTCACTCGAAACCTATGCTCGCGGCGCTCATTGCTATGTCTTGCTCACCGAACTTTGCGTTGAGGACGGGCGATCGTAATCACCGCACCGCGGCTGAGAAGGTGTGTAGGGGTGTTTCAAGGGCGCTTCGTATGCTGACAAATCTCCTCAGAGCGTTTTCATTCACAGCTCATCTGTCCTCCACCCTCGTAACGAGAAGGACGACGTCAAGTACCAGAAACAGATGGACCACCTCGAGAAACACGTCGTCTCGTTCCAGGAGAAGACTAAGAACATCTCTAACCTCTCTGCTGGCCCACCTGGCAAAGAACCACAAGTGATGCTGAGAATGTGCACGCGTCTCGACTTGATGGTCTATGCTATGTTTGGAGCTGCGGAGATTAAGAGGGATAGAGGTACTGGAGAGTATATGGTAGACGATTGGGTGACGTTGTTAGGAGGTGGGTGTAGAGAAAGAAGCATTGCGAATTTCGCTAACGACATACGCCCAGCACAAACGCACCTCGAGTCACTGCAAAAGCTGAAGCAGATGATGCACGCGTGCATGCTCAGAGCTTTCGAAGGTGTACACGCCGGCAGTGCGCTGGAGCAGAGTGAGATGTACAACGATGAGGAGGTGTACAAGTTGGACAACATGCTTGTGCTGCAGAGCGAGGAGGAAGCAGAGCAGGTAGATGAGGAGAAGCTGTCGCCAAAGGAGCAGGTAGAGCTGGATGTTATGGCGAACAACGTCGTCTTCCTTCTTAATCAGTTCGCCAAGGAGAAGGATGAGAATGAGGCGAGAGTGTTGCACAAATTAGGCGGCGGCAAGAGCAAGAGCAGCGGTGGCAACAACAGCAGCAACAGCAAAGGTGGCTCACATGGCTCGCAAAATTCACACGCCAAGCACATTCTCAAGAGACCGGCGCCGTCTTCGCAAGGCACGAGCAGACAGCCAAGCAGCAGCAGCGGCGCTAGCGGAGGCAGGTTCGGCGGTAGCCCAAGCTACGGCGCGAGCAGAAACAGCAGCAGAAACGCGAGCAGCCAGAACGTGCAGAACGTCCAGGGCATGGAAGCGTCTAGGTGGAGATGAATGACGACTTGATAGAAGAATAGTGTAAATTAATTGCTTTGCTTTAGAAATAATAGAATATACGTCTTAATTATTATATAAAGAAGCTCGTCTACGGTGACTGCCTAAGTACCTCTGTACCACCCTGTTAGCTTCTTTGTATGCGGCCATGAAGTCGGCGCAAAGCAACAACAAAATTAGCGAGCGCATACAGGCGCTGCAGCAGTCATCGCAGTATGCCACGCCCAGGGAGAGGAACAAGCAGGCCATCGATACCCGTCTCTCAGTGAAGGGACGTGCAGCGCGTTTCTCGCAGTTTGATACAGGGAAGCCGTTGGAGCCAGTGAGGTATGGGAGCAGCTCAGATAACCGCCAGCGACAAATAATCGGTAACCGCATTCCAAGAGCGTCGACTGGCGCGTCTGACGCTCCTGCTGGCGCTGCTGGTGCTCAGAGGAGTGTCAGTGCGGGAGGCGGCGCGGCGACGGAGAGTGAGAAGAAGCAGCGCAGAAGAAGTGAAGATATTAGTATGCTCACCACTCAACGCCTCTCTATCATGTCGGATGAGAGCAGCCAGTCTGTGCCCACGCCCAACATGCTCAGAGCCAATTCTGCAATTCTGGCAGAACTGATGGGCAGAGGAGACGCAGAGGACGGCGTGGCTGGTGAAGAGCTCAAGGAAGACGCCAAATTGAAATCACCCGTCGATTCGAGTGAGTCGGTTTTGAATTGAGTGGGCTTCTCTCACCGGATATTTTAGACTCGGGCACTTGCACAGTCATGTCACAGTCTCGCTCACCCACGCCTAAGCTCCCTGAAGAAGACGGCGAAGAACTTGCAGAGACGTCTTCTTCACCCAAGCAGAGCGCAGCAGTGCCATCACTCGTCGTCGTACCCCCAAAGGACAACTCGGCTGAAGCTAACGTCAGGCGCGAGAAGGAGAAGCGCATGCAGCTCGATCAAAACTCAGCTGATAACGGGTGGAAATACATCGCCACCAACAAAGCAAAACATGGTGATTCAGAGGAGGTCCTTAGTAATGGCAGCAACGTGGACACCGACTTTGGTCCATCCATGTCCCTCGACGACCGCTTCAACTTCATATCACTCACTGAACCATCTGCCATTTCCAAGCTGGAGCCAAAGTTGGACGAGGCGGGTAATATCGCTACAGGTGGTGCACCACAGCACACCACAACGCCAGTAGATAGAGCTGGCTCGCACAAGTCGAGACTGTCGACTTCAGACTCTATCGCTAACTCTCACGCTGACTCCACCAAATCCACGTTCAAGACTTCGATGGGCAGGATATTCAAGGGGAGGATGTTCAAGCGTAGAAAGACACTCGAGGGCGTCAACTCGCCAAGCAACACGCATGTCCCACCTCTGCCAACCAGCTTTAGTCAGACGCTGCCAGCGCTGAGGAGCATCGAGCCTATGAAGATCAACCTCCCGACTGCGGAGGAGATCGAGAGAAGAGAGGAGGAGAAGAGGAGCAAGGAGGAGGAACAGCTGAGGCGCAAGAAGGAGAGAGAGGAGGAGATGCTGCGCAATAGAGCGATCCAGGAGGAGCGTGTAAGGAAGCTGAAGGATGCGAGCAGGAGCAGGAGCGATGAGAAGGTGGGAAGCAAGGTGCAAGACAAAGCCGCGAATACGACCAGTGCGCAGAGCACTGCAAAGGAAAATACACCACCACAACAGAAACAGACTCAGGAGGAGCCTGAATTTGCGATTGAGGACGCTGACTGGGCGACGGCTGTTATTCGCGAGTTTAATTGAGCAGGTGATGTGTGCAGGAATGGGATTGCATTCACAAATTTAAGATTTTCAAGGTTTCATGGTTCTATTAATGATATTCACGATGGATTAGGGGGTGGAGGAAGAAAGAAATGGATGGGATGGTCAAGACCTCTCAATTCTTCATCTAATTTAGGAATTAACTTACTTCACCACTCACTTCCACCCTCTTTTTGACACGTTCAGATGCCCTCTTCAACGTATTTTTACACCACACCACACTCATTTATCAGCTACTACCTATACCAATACCCACACCACCCACACTCTTTCACAGGCTAAGCTAAGCTAACTTAATCCACTTTGTTTGTTCGTCAAAAATTTATATTACATTTGCTAAGTCATACACGATTGCCTTGCGTGTGTCTTGTTTACGCCTTAGTTGCGTTGTTGAAGAGCAACAAGTTTGGTGAGCCTTGCTCGACGTCAGTGAGGTAGCCTCTGCCAGCGAGGTCGAGGAGACTTTTCTTGAGGAAGGCAGGGGACACAGGCTCTGGAGGGGAGATTGGCGCAGCTGGCTTTGGCTTGAAGAGGTCAAGCCATCCAGGCATGAAGCCGCCGATGGTGTCAAAGACGGTGTTGAGCGCGGTGTTGTAGAGTTCCTCAGAGAAGGACTTGTGAGCGGCGTGTGAGTGGAGAGAGAGAAGGTAAGCGAGGGCGCCTGCAGTGTGAGGAGAAGCCATGGACGTGCCCGAGATGGTGTTGATTGAGTGAGGGCCGCTGTTCCATGTCGAAAGGATGTTCAAACCAGGTGCGAAGATATCGACGCACTTGCCGACGTTGGAGAAGTACGCACGCTCATCCCAAAGAGTAGAAGCGCCAACAGTGACAGCCTTCTCAGCAGAAGCTGGAGAGTAATCGCAGGCGTCTCTGTCGTCGTTACCGGCAGCGACTGCGAAAGTGAGACCGCTCTCGACCGCCTTGTTTACCGCTCTGTCCAAAGAAGGAGACTTGCCACCACCGAGAGACATGTTGGCGACGGAGCCCTTGTGTGAGGTTTTACCAGTAGTGCGGAGCTCTTCTGCAGCCGCGTCTGCCTTGCGCTTGGCATCTTGAGCCGCCCAGAGCACACCGCCGACGACGTCTGACATGGTACCTGAACCGTTGGAGCCGAGAACCTTGACAGCAAAGAGCTCAGCCTTCTTGGCTACACCGTACTTGCGTGACCCGATGGTACCAGCGCAGTGCGAGCCGTGACCATTGCCGTCCTCGTCGACGTCATTGGCTGGAATCGTCTTGCCCCAGTGCGCGCGACCCTCGAATTCGACGTGGTGAGTGTTGATGCCCGTGTCGACGACGTAGACAGAGACGCCTTCACCGCCGTGTGGGTCGTAAACGTACTTGTTGAAGGTGGAGAGCGAGAGTGGGTCGTGGTGGGAAATGCGAGCGAGTCCCCAAGGAGCGTTCTTTTGAGTGACGGAGTCTTCTTCAGCCTCAGCGTCAAGACCGTGGTACACCTCCTGCGTGTGCACAATGGAGTCGCGCTCAATGTGGTCAACCTCTGGACGGGCGCGGAGAGCGTTGATGGTTTCTTCGTCGACGTCGTGGATGGCGTAGCCGTTGAAGATGGACTCGCCGGCGTGCTCGAGGTTGTACACGTGGCCGAATCTGCCGCCGTTGCTGCGCTTAGCGAGGAGCGAATTGATGTGGCTGTGGTGGGAAGTGGCTGGATATAAAGCGTTAGATGGGTAATTCTATTGCTGCTATAGATTCACTCACTCTCCACGCCATCTTTGAGCACGACTATGTACGAGTTGTGCACGCGGGGATCAGTCAGCCCTTGCACGTGAGGCTCGCCGTGGACAGGGGCGAGCTCCTGCGTGAAGATGGGCGTGGCCAGCGCGGCGGCTGCCACCGAGAGAAGTGCGAGTGGTTTTATGATCATGTTGGTTGCGGTTAAAGAGCGATGAGCGATTAGGAGATAAGCAAGCGTGATAGCAATTAAAAATGTCTGACGTCAGTCAGGTGTGCATAAATTAATAGAACGACAAGCACAAAATGGCGATACAAGAATACACAGCCAAATATCACTCCTCTTCAATCACTCCCCGCCCACTTCCATTTGCGGCGGCGTTTTCGGTATTGCTGATAACAGCTGCCGAGGTGTCCTCAAGTCCGATAAAGTAACTGCCACGGAGACTAGCCACGCAGTCATAGTCATACATCCGCCTGTATTTCCCTCGCATGCTGTTCCGCGTTCCTCGCCCGCTCGCTATGCTGTGCGCCCGTACCAGTGCCTCCTCCCTATCGTCACACTTGACGAGCTCGCGGATATATGGCGCGTAGTCGACGGAGAGTGCTGGCGAGGGCATTATCGGTGCAAACGCCCCAAGCATGTCCAGTCTCATGTCGAGCAGGATGTCCTGTTGGGCGTGGCGCTGGGAGGTAAGAGAGGGTATGAAGGGAGTGGGGCTGTTGTCTAGGGCTGCTTGTTGCAGAATGTACCCCGCTATGCTCTCTTCGCACCCGAATACTGCTAGTGTCGTCTGATGTGGTCTTGCTATCCTGCCGATTGTGTCGTGTCCGAGTAGCTCGTTGGGCGTTTCCGATTCAAGATACTGAGTAGCGTTGTCAGATATAAGCCGCTCGACCACGCCAACCCACCTCCATCGCTCGCCAAAGTGGCTGCGCGACATGTGCGTCGACGAATGAGCGAGTGTCTGCAGCAAGCGCGGCCTGCTTCAATGAAGATTGTGAGGATGTGTGCGAGGTGCTAGCAGTCACGCTGGTATCTCTGAAGCCATTCTCCTCGCTGTCACTCTTACACCCTCCGACATGCACCTGCATCAGAGCTTGACGGAGGTCGCAGCCCTCATCAAACTGCTTGCCGTAGAGGCCGCCGCTGGCGTCTACAAGCCAGCTCCTGTCTTCTTCGATGACGTCTGGCGGGGTATCGATGCAAGTGAGATTGTGAGGGTGTGCTGTGTCTGGTGATTCTACTGTGTCCACTCCAGTGAGTCCTTTTTCTGTAAGAAACCTCCTGACAGCGTCGTGCGGCGGTCTCTCAAACTCCAGCGTAGCTTGCAAGGTGATGGAGTTTGCGGGTATCGTCGATGCGTCGTTGCATGTGAGCACGACGGGTCGTTTAGAGTACTGCACTAGCGCCTGTACAGCGCTCCAAAACCCCTTGTCCTCCTCGAACAGCACGTCGACCTCTTCCAGGAGGATGACCGACTGTTTGTGCTTCTTCTTGGGCTGTGAGTTGAGCTCTTTGAGCGCCTTTTCCCCTCTTTCTATAATATGATTCTCGCCTACTGCGCCCACCAAATCCAGTACCTCCTTACCGCTCCTTTTGAGGCCTGGGAAGACTTCAAATACATCCCAACCCAGCTCCTGCGCGCTGGCGTACACGGCGGCAGTCTTGCCACTGCCTGGTGGACCTTGCAGGGCTATGCAGTTGCTCTCTATGCAGTCTGAGTAGTCGCTCTTGGGTAGGGTTGGTAGGTGCGATGGCTGCACCACCTCATCAAAATCCAAGTCAAAGTCGAACATGTCGTCGACTATCCAGTCGTCGGATGCACCTTTTTTACGCGTCTTGCGCGTCTGCTGCAGCGTTCGCACGTCTTCCCAGCGCGGCGAGCCGAGTGCGAGATTGGCCATCCACGCTGAGAGGTAGGTGGCGAGCGTCGCGTTGTGGAGGATGTCTGAGGGATGAGTGGGACGGAGAGTGTGAGTGTGTAAGAGAGAAGATGCAGATATTTGGGAGTGATTGGTAACCTGTGCAGTGCTCTGTGCACTACCTCGTGTCTTTGTTTTTGTCTTTGCTATCGCGTCGCTCTGAGATAAAAACGCGAGACTGGCGAGTCTAAAGCTGCTGGTAGACGCCACTGCCTCATCTGCCACGTGCACTGGCTTATCGCGTCTGCCAAATGGCAGCTCTCCTATGTCGTAATACTCCGGTCTATCGTCGTCTGGCTGCACGAGCGATTCGGAGATGGCCGGCATCCTAGCCTTCACCTGCTTAGTAGCCACGGCTGAGCCACCGCTGCCGCCGCGCTGTGTGTAATTTGACGTGAATAGCGGGTGCAGCGGTTTTGAGGGAATTTGAGGAGGTTTCTTTGGAGGAATTGGCTGCTTCTTAACGCTTTCATCCTCTTCATCATCGCTGGCAATTTCTATCACGCTGTTCTTGCGCTTCTTGCGCGCATCTCCCGGTCTCTCTACGCCGCCGGACGCGTTCATGCGGAGTTGCGCGCTGGGTTTATCCTTTGTGCTACTGGCAGTGCGCTTGCGTGGCGCTTTACTTGGCTCATCTCTGGGCTGCTTGAAGAGCGCGTAAAAATCGCTGGACATGGCAGTACTTCTTCAACACCGACTGCCATCTATGACAGACACAGAAATGAGAGATGACCTGCAGAATATCCAGCTAAACAAGGATACGATCGATGAGAGCTTGTACTCGAGGCAGCTCTTTGTGCTGGTGGGTGCACTGCGTCACTGTCCATCTCGGCTGACGTTTCCAAGGGCGTGGACGCGATGAAAGCCATGAGCCAATCAGACGTCCTTATCGTTGGTATGCGCGGTTTGGGCGTTGAAATTGGTGCGTTAGTGATGTTGCTGTGGCTATCATCTGTATCGCTTACACACAATTCACAGCCAAGAACATCTGCCTCGCTGGCGTAAAGAGCGTCACCATCTACGACCCAGAGCCAGTCGCCATGTCTGATCTCTCGTCGCAGTTCTACTTCGACGACGCTGACGTAGGCAGCCCCAGAGACCAAGTCGCTCTCCCTAAACTCGCAGAGCTCAACCAGTACGTGCCTGTGAAGACCCTTCAATCCCCAAAGACGCCAGGCGCACCAGAATCCTGGAACAAGGAGCTCGTCAGGCCATTCAAGGTCGTCGTGTTGACAGAGGCTTCCCTCGCCAAGCAGCTCGAAGTGAACGACTACTGCCACCAGAATGGCGTTGGCTTCATCGCCGCTGACACCCGCGGTCTCTTTGGTAGCGTCTTCAACGACTTTGGTGACGGTTTCAAGTGCATCGATCCAACCGGCGAGCCAGCCATCACCGGAATGATCGCGGAGATTGATAAGGTGGGTAGAGTGTTGCAGTAATGAAGGTTTCCTTTGCTAACGCACTCCAGGACAAGGACGGTTTGGTGACGTGCCTCGACGATACCAGACACGGCCTCGAGGACGGCGACTACGTCACTTTCTCAGAAATAAAAGGAATGGAACAGCTCAATGGATGTGAGCCGAGAAAGGTCACCGTCAAGGGCCCATACACCTTCACAATTGGCGACACTTCCGCATTCGACCAGTACAAGTCCGGCGGTGTCTTTACCCAAGTCAAGCAGCCAAAGATCATCAACTTCAAGTCTTTGAGGGAGTCTATCAAGCAACCAGAAGTACTTCTCGACCTCGCAAAGTTCGACCGGCCACCTACCCTCCACGCTGGTTTCCAAGCTCTTTCTGGATTCAAGGAGAAGCACGGCCACTACCCTCGCCCACGCAACGACGAGGATGCAACTGAGGTGGTGGCCCTTGCTAAGACGTTGGCAAGTGGTGATGATGAGCTCCAGGAGGGTGTTCTCAAGGAATTGTCTTACCAAGCACGCGGTGACCTCGCCCCTATCAACGCTGTCATTGGTGGTTTCACCGCACAAGAAGTCCTCAAGGGCTGCTCCGGCAAGTTTAGCCCGCTCTTCCAGCACCTCTACTTTGACAGCCTGGAGTCGCTCCCTGACACCCTCCCAACGGAAGCCGACGTGCAGCCGCTTAACTCGCGCTACGACGCGCAGATTGCCGTCTTTGGTAAGGCGTTCCAAGAGAAGATCGCCAACGCACGCCAGTTCCTCGTCGGTTCGGGTGCCATTGGTTGTGAGATGCTCAAGAACTGGTCTATGATGGGTCTCGGCAGTGGTGCGCAGGGCAAGATCCACGTCACCGACCTCGACACCATCGAGAAGAGCAACCTCAACCGCCAGTTTCTCTTCCGCGCTAAGGACTTGGGCAAGTTCAAGGCGGAGGTAGCTGCCGAGGCTGTCGCCAACATGAACAAGGACCTGCGCGGCAAGATTCAAAGCTACCAGGAGCGCGTCAGCCCTGAGACGGAGGAGCTGTACGGCGAGGACTTTTTCAACTCTCTCACTGGTGTCACAAACGCTCTCGACAACGTAGCCGCAAGACAATACGTCGACAGACGCTGCGTCTTTTACAGAAAGCCGCTTCTCGAGTCGGGCACGCTCGGCACAAAGGCGAACACGCAAGTCGTCTACCCAGACCTCACCGAATCGTACAGCTCGTCCCAGGACCCACCTGAGAAAGAGATCCCGTCGTGCACGGTCAAGAACTTCCCTAACGCTATCGAACACACTATTCAGTGGGCCCGCGAGAACTTTGACGCCCTCTTTGTCAAGCCGCCAACGAACGTTAACATGTACCTCTCGCAGCCAAACTACATTGAGACGACGCTGAAGACCAGTGGCCAGCAGCGGCCGCAGCTGGAGGAGCTCCTCGACGCACTCACCACGTCCCGCCCAATCAGCTTCGACGAGTGCATCGTGTGGGCAAGATACAAGTTCGAGGAGAACTACAACCACTCGATCCAGCAGCTGCTGTACTCGCTGCCTAAGGATTCGAAGACGAGCAGTGGCGCGCTCTTCTGGTCAGGTGGGTGGGTGTTTAGGTGTAGACTTTTGCTAACGCGAAATTAGGTCCAAAGCGCGCCCCAGACGCCATCGCATTCGACAGCAACAACCCACTGCACATGGAATACATAGTCGCAGCCGCCAACCTCCACGCCTTCAACTACGGTTTGCGCGGAGAGATTGACGCCGGACGTTACAAGAAGGTGGCTGACGAGACTGTGGTGCCAGAGTTCCAGCCTCGCAGTGGTGTGAAGGTGCAGACGAACGAGAACGAGCCTGCTCCAGAAAACGCCGCCGAGGAGGACGAGGGCGCTGTCGTGAAGGACCTCGAGAGCAAGCTGCCTCAGCCATCCACCCTCGCTGGCTTCCGCCTCACCCCGGTCGAGTTTGAGAAGGACGACGACTCGAACCACCACATCGACTTCATCAATGCAGCATCCAACCTCCGCGCTACCAACTACGGCATCACACCAGCAGAGCGTCTCCGCACGAAGCAGATTGCAGGTAAGATTATCCCTGCTATTGCCACGACGACGTCGGTCGCTGTTGGTCTGGTGTGTCTGGAGCTGTTCAAGATTATCGATGAGAAGAAGGTGTGTAGGAGGTCTTAAGGTGTGGCTTACTCACTGACACATTTTAGGACCTCGAGAAGTACAACAACGGCTTCGTTAACCTCGCACTCCCATTCTTCGGTTTCTCAGACCCTATCGCGCCAGCTAAGCAGAAGTACGGTGACACGGAGTGGACGCTCTGGGACAGATTCGAGGTGCACGGCAACCCTACGCTGCAGGAGCTGATGGATTACTTCAAGAACACACACAAGCTGGACGTCGGCATGGTCAGCCAGGGCACCAGCATGCTCTACTCCTTCTTCCTCAACCCAAAGAAGGCGCAGGAGAGACTCGCTATGCGCTTCAGCGAGCTGGTCGCTAGCGTATCCAAGAAGGAGGTGCCAGCTTGGCAGAAGAGCCTGCTCGTCGAGGTCATGGTCACCGACGAGGCTGGCGAGGACGTCGACGTGCCTTTCGTCGTGGTGCACTTGTAGAGTGAGCTGTGGAAGTGACAGTGTGAAGCAATGCATATCTCTTTTGATCAAATGTGCGGGGGTGATTGTGTACTTTAAGAGTGTGGATGGAGCTTTGTAGAGCGTGCGTTTCTGCGTTTCGGATGCGATGTCATTCGTAATTTGGTACATGATTAACAGTATGTGTTACAAGCTCGTAATTGTGATAGTCAGCAAGGTATAAAGCAGTAAGGTGGTATTCAGAGGAAGTTGTCGTGTGTCTTGGAGGTATTAATGATGCTTTCAGCGAGGCATCAATTTGCACTTGGGAAGAACCGAAGTGCGTTTCTCGGCCCCAATGGCTCAACCAGCCGATCGGGTAAATAGCGTACCATTTGTACACCGTAGCTGCCAGATCTGAGAAGAGGGTGGGTCTGCGCAAACCATTTCACGGCCCCCTTTTTAATACCTTTGATCTGCAATTTCAACACTTCCAGCAGAGGCATGGCGTAGTCCCAGACGCAATCTTCGTTGAACAACTCCACAAGTGCGTCTGAATCTGTGTCAGCGATCTCCAGCACCTTCAAATTTCTCAGCTTGTGAAATTGCTTAGGATCAAAAAGCGTGTGTTTAGCACCAATGTAGTCGTCGTACTTCTGAGAAGGGCCGCCAAGAGCTTCCTTAGCCCCCAGACGATGAATGTGAAGCGTCTCTAACATGTCTGGCATATCGCTCCAATCCAAGAGTGGCTCCGGTAATCCAGAGATCGACAGGTGCTTGATTGATGGCATGTTGGATTTGCCAAAGTCAAGATGAAAGCCATAGCAGCTAAGAGTGTGCAGCTTGTCCAAACCATTGATAGCGAATTGAGGCGCTGGTTCGTCTACATTACCGCCAGCATGAAGTTCAAGCACTTCGATTGTTGGATGTGCTTGCAAAAAGTCTTGAAGTTCTTCAGTTTGGTAATCTTCGAGGAAGAGTTCCAACTGTCTGAGCCTCTTGAAGATGCTTTGTGTAGGCAAACAATGTACCTCATCTGCTAAGAATACGAGGCCCAAGAGATCGTTGCGCAGATGCTCGCCAACGCTGTCCCAGTTAAGCCCGCTGCCCTCAGGATGTATGCGCAGGTCCATTTGCTCTGCTCTGAGAGACATGGGTAGAGAAAGCTTGGTACAACTGCCGAAGACGTATAAGACGAAGTTTTTGAGCTCGACTTTGCCTCCCAGCTTGTCAATGCTGTCGAGCAGATCACAAAGACCCTTGTATATATCCAGGTCGCCATAGAAGATACGCAGCGTCTTGACAATTCTGCCTTGACGATGCTCAGTCATCAGCCAGCTGTGGAAGGTTTGGATCAGAGACGACCTTTCGGCGGCTAGCGCGGACTCGTCTGCATCTTCCATCTTATTGTCGTCGTGGCGCTTGTAGCAGAACTCGTACGTTAGGTAAGCTGCTCACGTCAGCAGAGCTCAACGCTGCACGCTGTGCGCACCTGGATGGTCAAGTAGGGCGATCCACCAGTGCTTATTGATCAACTGCGCTGAGGTGAATTCGGACATGAATCCTCGAAAGTAAGGCAAGCCTGGGCTGTCATCTTGAACGTCGTCGTGCAGAAGGTCAATAATGTTGTGGATGATGTCGGATGGTAGATTGTGAGCTTTGTAAGTGCTCATTGCGGGGTATAGGTGGTGGTCGAGGCGAGAGAGACGAATTGGCGAGGTCTGGCGCTTGAAAGATGGGGATTTTTAAGTACGAAATTAGCTGCATTCTCGAGGCTATTGGCAGTTCAGCGCGTCTTTCTTTCTTCAGATTGGAGAGTGTAGACCTAGAGATAGGAATCGGGTAATCGTGGATGGCAGTGGAGATACAGCAACGAGATACGCAAGCTGTGGCGATAATTGAACAGCCTCATCAATGCTGATGTGGCGGTTTAAGTCATTTTAGTCATCAAATTCCGTTTTCGGCATATCGACGCGTGAACGTCATCAGGCGATAGCACATTAATCTAGACATAGAATCTATTGATATATAACAGAGCTCCTGTAGGATGTTCGTAGGCTTATTTCTAAAGTAGTGCCATTTTCGGATGCATTTTCATCATTTCCTCCTTCCGTGCGCGTCTTGATTTCAAATCATCAAGTCAAAACGAGAATGAACAAGCGCGCAAACACGCGTCCAGGTTTGACTTTGGGAGATATTCAACCAGATTTGCTGCTTTACATAGCAGACATTGTAGGTAAAGATCACTGGGGGTTTCCGCAGGAAGCCTTCTTCAATCTGTCACTCATCAACAAGCACTGGGAGAGGCACATGAAACTACATCCACGTAAGTTGAGCTCTAGTAGCGTATAAAGTGTCTGATTGCTAGACAGTTGCCTCCACGGCGACGTTTCACGTCGATTGCTCTTCAGTTGGTTACAGTTTACGTGCAAGAAGCACCAACCAACACGTGAGACGGTGGCTGTGTCAACCTCATCGTAAAAACAGACTTATTCGTAATCTGTTTATTGAACTTGCAACTGAGGCAGAATACGACGAGTTCTGTGACATGCTCGACAAAGAGTATGCCGACACTGTGTTCGATCGAATAGAGATCAAGACAGTCGTCTTGGAGAGGACTCCCACTGAGGACTACAATGAGGATGACGAAGACTGGGAGCCTTGGATACCTTCGCCGACCATCATCTTGCCATCATCCCTCAAAGCTCGTCATCTCTTGCTCAACGACGACTGTGATACGGCGAAGGTTGACTGGTCCAGCTTTGACAAGCCCTTGCGCGACGAGCTGCTTTCGCTCTAGTGCGTCTCTAAATCTCTCACTCCCACACCCGATCTCGTCTTCAAGTCATTGAAAAAACTCTGGTTGTGTTTCGATTCGAAGCAAGACTTGCATTATTTGCAGAAGTTCATCTCTAGTCACTCCAAAATCACCGATCTGGATCTTTTGGCGTACGCGGAGGCAAAGTGGACGATCAACGAAACCACACCCTCGCTCTCATTCGATTCTTTGAATGGCCTTGAGGCGTTACATGTTAATGACTTTCCCATTGATTTGAATACTAGCAAGATCCTACCCATTAAGAAGTTGTCTTATGATAATCCTGGCGTCACAGTCCAGGGGTGGTCAAGCTTGTCAGACACATTGACGAGCCTCAGTGTATCTGGTGTGAGTGTATCTGCACGCGGTTGCTATTTAAGGTTTTTGACGAAAAGTTCAGGGGAATCATCTGTCAAGCGAGCCATTTGAGTTCTTTGCACTCGGACACGACATCCTAGACCCTGCCAAACTATACAAGCTCAAGAACATCAAGCGCTTTTGCTATAATTGCAAGTCGGTGATGTTTGCGAGATGCTTCGCGTCGGGGATGTATGACGACGCCATGCCTCTAATTGAAGACCTCCACCTTTCCTTCCACCCTGACGATGGCCAAATGGTGTCTGAAGAAGCTTTGTGCAATTATATCAGCAAACAGAAACACCTCAAAAGCGTGGAATTCAGCAATGGAGATCTTCGCGTCAGCACTTGGAAGGGTAGAACTAGTGTTGTCGACGAATTGGGCAATGAGATAAGACCACTGATGAAATAGGATGAGCTCAGCAAGTGTAAGGATGGTGTGAGCTCTTCAAGAATAACTGGCGGCTCGCCGCAGCAGATGGCAGTGACTGCGTGTATATACCACATCATCTCTCTCTGTAACATTTACATACACCTGATTATAGCATTGGATTGAGTTGAGGTGACGCTTGTTTGAGCGAGCTGTGGCACGCGGGCGTGCTTTGGTGTGTTCAAATGCGATGCTGAGTATGTATAATCTGTTACATGGTCATCAAATTGATCAACAGCTTCGGTATTGTGATTAGCGAAGTATGCAGCGGTATGTTGATATGTAGAAAAGCCTGATAAATGAGGAGAAAGTCAAGGAGATAATCTGCAGCAACGTATCTCGCAACAGCTAAGCTAACTATAGCGAAGGGCCTCGACGGGTCCCTTTGACAACCACATGTTGCCGTATTTGGAGCGTTTGCATTTGATTCCGTAGCTGGCAGATTGAAGTCGAGGATGCTTTGCTGCGAACCTGTCCAAGGAATCCCTCGTTACCTCTTCATGCTCAAGATTCAGCACCTCCAGCTGTGGCATCGCGTCATCCCAAATACCCTCGTTGAATGCAAGCCCTAAAGCACTAGAGTCTACTCTAGATATTTCGAGGACCTTCAAACGATCCAGCTTGTGAAGCTCGTCAGGATCGAGTAGCGTGTGGTCTGCGCCAATGTAGTCCTCGTGTGGAAGCGAGGAGCCGCCTGGACCATCTTCTACCCCAAAGTTGTAAAGTTGAAGCTTTTCCAGTGTTACGGGCATGTCACTCCAAAGAGAGAGTGGCTCTGCCATTGCACCGACCGTCAATTGTCTGAGTGATGGCAGCTTTGCCTTGACAAAGTCAAATTGGAAATTGCTGCATTTGAGACTGCGCAATCTGTCCAAACCTTGGAAATCGAAAAGAGGTGCATCGTCGAACATGCTTTTACTGGCAGAGACGTTAAGGTGCTCGATCGTTGGGTGTTTCAGCAGAAATTGTTGAAAATTGTCTCTTTGATCCTGATTCAGAATGACACTGACACGCTTGAGCTTTCTGAAAGTAGTTTGCACTGGTAAGCAATGCTCCACGTCAACTGTGATGTCAATAGTCGTTAGTTCGTTGCGCAGGTTTTCACCTGTGTTGTCCCAATCGACACCACCGCGTCTACCTAGGATACGAATATTGAGATGCTGAGCTTTCAGGGACGTTGGCAAAGGCAGCAACTTGAGGCCGAGGTTTAAACCAGTGAAGAGCTGAACGTTCTTGAAAGCTCTTGTGTCCCCCTGCTCGTACAGCGCATCGAGCAAATCGCAAAGATCCTCGTAGATTTCGAGTTCATCGAAGCGAATACGCAACATCTGTACATCTCGACCTCGACGATACTCGCTCGCCAGCCAGTCGCCGAATGACTCGAGCGCAAATTCCCTCCTTTCCTCCCTCAAATACTCAATTGCTCCCTCACTTAAGTCTTCACTCTCATCGTCACTCATGTCAAGAAGGGCCACACCACTACGGTAGCCGTATTCAAAGGACATATAAGCTAGCCAAGTCAGATAGTTCCATGACACTATCGCGCGCACCTGGATGATCCAATAGAGCCTTCCACCAGTGTTTGTTGATCAGCTGCGCTGAGGTAAACGCTGGTATGAATTGCTTGTAATACCTCAATCCAGGAGAGCCGTCTTCAATGATGTCGTGCAGGAAATCTACGATAGTGTGTATTATGTCGTCTGGCAGATTGTGGGCTTTGTAGGTGCTCATACTGTGTGCGAAGATGATGGTGGAGAAGAAAGAGATGGGATGGCGAGAATGGGTTGATCGTGAGGGACAGGAAGAAGTAGCGATAATCGAGAGCGTGGTAGGGATTGCTAGAATCAGCGTTGCGTCCGCTTCTCCTCTTTGTATCTTTCGATGGTGTTGCTGGATCGTAGATGGAAGCGTAGAGAATGATTCAGCGAGAGATGGTGCACAAATATGACTCGTGCATTCAGTACCAACGTCGCTGTACTCTGAAATCCCACCAACAATTTCGCTTGCGTCAGTTTACTAATCAGGAGATGGAGACTCAGCCATGCAAGTGCAGCGTGCGCGCCTATTGCTCGCTTGACGATTGCTCATGGAACATTGATACTTCTATCATGTATTAACTACAGCCATCTCCATCACTGGCTTGATAATTTGCTGTTGTCATCTCAAATACGCAGCTTTCGAGGCGCTTGCAGCGTCAAGTGTCGAGCGTCGCCTGCCTTCTCCTATCTCTCAAATCTCCCACTGTTCTTGTCTTGTTCCAGTCGCTGTGGACTATGATAGCTAGCGATACAGCTCTGATTGGCGGTAGGCCTCAATGTAGCGCACGATACGACCCATCTGACTCAACAGTACGCTTTGATGTAATTGCTCAGCTTATCGTGCCACTTTGCGGCCACTTCGCTCAGCGTCCGTCGTCATTTCTCGAGTTGAAGAGACAGATGAGCAAACGCTTGTCCTCTGTGACGTAGTAGTCTTGTGAATTGCTCAGTCGATAGTGCGCCAGTCGAATTACTCCCTCTGCAAGGCCTCCTCGTTCGTCTTCCCTGAAGCGCATCATGTATCTGTGGATCTATGATGCTCCTTGATACGCGCTCAGACCCCTGCACCTATTGCGCAGCCTTGCACATCGTAGCGCTCCTCTCGTCGCTCTCGCAGCGGCTCTTGAAGCTGCGATCTGAGGGTGTACTAGATCGAATCTCATGTTCAGCAGCTGCAGCTGCTCGTCAGCGCACACACTTGTGCCCCTTGCTCCTTGTGCCGTACCTCAGATCGACCCACGTTGTGGTGCAAAGACCCTGGCAGAAATTAGAGTGCGGCAGGCGAAATCGCCGAAAAAGGAAGGCAGCAATGAGTGAGCCGGGAAGGCGATGAAAGCATAGACAGGTGCGC
This sequence comes from Wallemia hederae, assembly GCA_004918325.1. Taxonomy (NCBI): domain Eukaryota; kingdom Fungi; phylum Basidiomycota; class Wallemiomycetes; order Wallemiales; family Wallemiaceae; genus Wallemia; species Wallemia hederae. The sequence continues at coordinate 42,104 of SPNW01000070.1, forward strand.
ACACTCTCTGCCCCTCAAATGCTTGGCTCTCTGCAAATCTGCTCAACACGCACCAAAACCGTCAAAGCTGTCAAATTGGCGCGCGAAGGCGCCGCAATTGCCTCCTCACAATACGCGCACTCTCTCACCACTCCCACTACCACCTCAAATCTGCTGCCGCCCTGGCGCCGTCGCACGTTGTTCGAACCTGATCACACAAGATTCGAAAATCAGACCTCGTCCTTCAACTACCAAGACCACCAAGACCACCAAGACTGTCACATGGACGCATACCAAGAGAAGGGCGCGCTCGCCACCTACGAACAGGATGAACGTGCGAAGCAGCGCAGATGGGCACCAACCTTTGCCGAGCTCAAGCTGCTCCTTATCGCAAGGTGAGTATAGCGCGCAGCACTGAGCAGACACTGACAGCAGCAGCACTGGGTGAGTTGACAATGTCAACGCTGAAGCTGAAGCTTACTGACGTCGTCAAGATTCTTCGTTGACTCTGTAAGTTGACTTCTTCCGTCAGTGACAAGCTGACATGTGCTTCCCCTTCAGTATGATCTCTTTATCGTCAACCTTGCATTGCCAGCAATCTCACTTATAAGTTTCGGTACTCCTAGCTCTTCTCCCCCTCAAGTTGTGCTCGTGAGTTTTGAATACTTCATCTTGACCGAGCTAAAACGGCAACTCAAAGAAAGCGGGAGTTTTCAAGGCTGCGGCTAACATCGGAGCACCCGTTGGACAGCTCATGTTCGGTACTCTGAGTGATATCTACGGTAGAAAAGCAATTTATGGTGAGTGACGTAATTTTTCATTTTCTCGCTGACACCGATTCGAAAGGCAAGGAAATGATGGTCATCATCGTCGCTACCATCCTAGCTATCAGCCCTCCAAGTGTCGGCGAGCATGGCTTCACCGGTGTCGATCTTTTCACCTGGTTGACTGTCTGGAGAGTCATTCTTGGAATTGGTGTTGGAGGTGACTATCCTATGTCAGCCAACGCAATCGGAGACCGTGCCAACTTGCATAGAAGAGGCACATTACTCGTGTTCATCTTCGCCGCTCAAGGATGGGGACAATTTGCTTGCGCAATCGTCACACTCATTGTCCTTGCATGCTTTAGAACCGGAATCCAGGATCATGGCAACTACGGACAATTCAATGCAGTCTGGAGAATCCTTTTCGGTGTCATTCTGGTGCCATGCTTCATCACCCTCATTCAACGTTTAAGACTTCCAGAGTCTACCAAGTTCAAAGCTGTCCAGGAGATGCGCGCCGATAAGGAAAACAGAATCCTTAACGCCGACGATCCAAAGGCCGAGCTGCAAGCTCGTACTGCTGATCCAGCTGAGGGTGATGACTCTACTCACTCGCAAGAGAAGGACCTTGAAATCGCGCCTGCACCTAAGGTAGAGCAGCCACAACCAAGCCCAGATGACGGCAAGGCTGCGAAAGCGGTGTGGCAGGATAAGATGGGTGCACTTGGCGAGTTCTTGGAATACTACAAGGAATGGCGCCATTTGAAGGGCTTGATTGGTACCGCTGGATGTTGGGTGAGTGATGTTAGTGGGCTACAGCTTGTTCGCTGACGCTTGCAGTTCCTCCTTGATATCGCTTTCTATGGTATCTCTCTCAACCAGAGTGTCGTTATTGACGCTGCTGGCTTGGTCAACAAGAACGACGAGCCATTCAAGTATATCTGGGACAACACCGTTGCCAACCTGATTATCACCTGCGCTGGATTGCGTGAGTGGAGAGTTTTCGAACCTTTTCATCATCTAACCCTCGACAGTCCCTGGATACTACGTTGCAATGGTCTCTATCGAGTACGTGGGCAGAAAGTGGTTGCAATTCGGTGGTTTTCTCTTATCAGCACTCTTCCTTGGTATTATCGCCGGCGCATTCGACTACTTGGAAGCTCATTCGGCCTCATTCTTCGCTTGCTTTGCCCTGCTTCAATTCAGCTTTAACCTTGGTGCCAACTCGACATCCTTCGTTGTGCGTAGCCGCTTTTCTCGCTCAAATTTGGCTAACTTCTTGTCCAGTACCCTGCAGAGTTGGCTCCTACGCGCGTCAAAGGATTCAGTCACGGTCTGTCAGCAGCCTGTGGAAAGTGCGGTGCTATCATTGCTGCGCTTGGCTTCGGTGAAGCGTCTAAGCACATCGGTACCGACAACACCCTTTGGATCCTCTTCGCGATTTGCATTGCCGGTGCAGCTCTCACCTTGCTTCTGCCAGAGACGAAGGGCCGTGATGCAGACGTGATAGACATGGAGGAGAGAAGAGAGGCACACGCCAAGCAGATGCAGTAGCTTCTGCCATAACGCACGACCAGCAACATAATAGACATTCAGGATATAGCATACTTTCATTATTATTCTCAACATTGTAATAGCTTTAAGTATAGGAAATGTACAATTCATACGTGCTTCTGCACTTTATTTTACTTTAGGTGGTACTGCGTGGTTGAGAAGTATTAGGGCGGTATTTGAGGCGACTAAGTGCGTGACTATGACGCACAAGACGGCTTACGCTTTCATCAATTCACAACTTGCCTAAATTTGCATTCATCCGTCTTCTTGTACTATCATCATGAGTTTACAGCGAGGCATAACTAATTAATCATAAATTACATTCGTATCAAGAATATCGATTGAGCATGGTGCGCCTATTGGCCCTGGTTGATTTGGTAGCCTGAGATGTGTCAGTAGCGCTCGCACTCGCTCAAGCTCACTCACCACCGTCGACAATGACGCTCTGCGCGTTGACATACTGATCGAGGATCAAGAAGAGCGCGGCTTGTGCCATGTCTCTGTCTTCACCAGGACGGCCGCTAGGAAGCGACTTGTACTTGTCATTCTCGATCTTGCTCTTCTGGTTAGGTGCCGAGCTGCCAGTGGTCATCTCAGAGTGGAAGACGCCTGGAGCGATAGCGTTGACACGGATCTTGAAGCCGTTCAGAGCCAGCTCGTTGGCGAGCTCCTTCGTCAGCAAGTTGGCAGAGGACTTGGAGCAGTTGTAAGCTGGATGGTGCTGTGAGACCTTCAAAGATCCAGAAATCGACGTTATGTTCAAGATCGTCGCAGACCAGTCCTTTTGTGTCTCGCTAGACTTGTTGAGAAGCGGGATGAAGGCGGCAGATACGAAGAATGCAGAGGCAACGTTTGTGCGCATGACATTCTCCCAGTTCTCAAACGAGTCGCCGTTGAAAAGGTTGTCACTCAGCTCGTCAGCCGTCTTGGCGCCGAAGTTTACCGTTGAGCCCGCTATTCCAGCGTTGTTGACGAGGATGTCGAGCCTGTCCTCGTGCTTGGAGTACTCCTCGACGAGGCTCTTGATGCTCTCCTTGCTGCTGACGTCACCTTGCAGTGCGATGATCTTGCCGTCTGCGTCCTGAGAAAATGTTTCAGCAACGCGGTTGACTTTCTCAGGCGTGCGAGAGAAGATGTAGACGCGAGCGCCATTGACGGCGAGTGCCTGTGCGATGTACAGACCAATTCCACTACCTCCGCCGGAAATGAGAGCAGTCTTGCCCTTGGTGGAGAAGAGGTTCTCGAGTCTGAAGTCAGCGTTGTTGTTTGCGAGTGGGTTTTGTGAAGCCATTGTATTTCTGTGCTTGTGGTGGTTGTATCGAAAGAAGAGAAGACAGAGCAGCAAAGCGAGATATCCACTCCTTTGGATGACACCACTTGGATGAAAAAGTTCGTCGCGGGCAGTCCCAGTGTGATGAGAGAAGCCGTGAGGTGCTCTGTGATTGCTGATTAGTCACAGGTCTATAAACTATCTGTAATCATGTCCAACATTCGATGACGACAGCAGTCGTCGTCAGCGCGATTAAGTACGCAACATGTATGCAAAAAGAATTGGTTGAGCTATACGTAGGGATATTAGGGTATTGTATATCATTCCCACGCTCATGACTTCCTCGTAGCCTTCTTCGTCTCTTACCGTCACTAATGAATGGCGAAATGCTCACCGAAATCAAATCAGAGGCACGCGAGGGATCGTAATTAGCCCGCAAATCCGTTGAATATCCTCGCAAGTCGGTACTTTCCTTGTCGCTTGCAAACGCCGCTGAGCATCAAAAGCGACCGATGGATAGGCGACATCAAGGACGGTGTGCTGAGAATGAAGGTGTATAGTGGTAGTCTGTTGAGAAGCGCGGAGCTCATCGGTACGCTTATCGGAGCCGGACTTTTCCTGCTCACTCAATCAACGCTTCGTCCGGCAGCGGTCTCTTCAATTGAGCAACGATTTCTCATGAGCCCTTTAAGGCTGTTCCTTTCGCCATCTGCCGCTACCTATCGCCTAGACCGTTGACGCCCATCTTCACGCCCATCCATACTCTCATCAACGAGGATTAGCGCACTACACTACGAAAGCTGGAGGCAGCAGCTTCGACACCCACCCGCATCGAAGTTGTCCGACGCCAGCGCACCTCGCCCGCATTCTGCGTAGCAAAGACCTGGAACGCATATTGGAACTATCGGCAGGACAGGCGTGCTTCTTCAGCAGCAGTCGAGGTGTATGAGAGCCACCGGATAGCGACATCCAGCAAGAATTACGTGGCTGCGTCATATCTTCAATCTGCTCTACCTGCTGCAATCTCAACACCTCTCGCATACCTCAGCCAGATAAGGATCGGACGCGAACGAACTTATAGGAATACTTAGATCTCAGACAAATATCGTTTCTTCCTCTTCCACTCTCAACATCTTCAAGATACCTCTGAGCGCACTTCTCAAACACCGCCATCGCTGCTCTCACCTCTGGCACCTTCGCTGCCGCAACCACTCAATCTGACTGTCAAAACGACGCGCGCACTTCTTCGAGACACAGATCAAGATTGGGATAGATGCGTTTGACTAAAGTCTCGTCTCACTAAACTCCCTGGCAGGCCCATCAAACGATTCAAGGGCTGGTCAGCAGGACTATCGACAAGCTGCCAAATGGCTTCGCTTATTGCACCGGTTAGGGTTAGGGTTAGGTTAGGGGGTTAGGTTAGGGTTAGGGGTTAGGTTAGGGGTTAGGTTAGGGGTTAGGTTAG
>SPNW01000008.1:0-202899 GCA_004918325.1 Wallemia hederae
TCGAATAATCCCAGACAGGGTCTGTTGGCACAGGCGGCTGCTCAGCGTACTACCACTAACACCAACAAGACGACTACCAAGCGCCCCTCCTTTGTGAGCACCAAATCCTCAAAACCTGTTCTGGGTCGGTAGACGCGGATACTGCATGACAATTGAACTACATATATATGTCCATATAATCAATGCATTGATTGATTGATTGATATGACAGTGATTGTGCATTCTTTTCTTCGATCGTCTCACAGCTCTCATGCACACAAAGTCCCTCTTGTTACAGATTTGACTCGCTTGATCTCACTGCTGCCGAGATTATTGTGGCCGCTTTTCAGTGTACTGTCCGCAAATTAAGTCATAGAGTAGTCGACTCATTTTCAATTGCTCCCAACATCCAAGTGATGCTGATAACACTCAGAAATACAATATATCGAAGCTACGATTGGTCGCCCAAGTACTACTGGGATCCTACAATCAACAAGAAGATGCCTTGGTGGCTCATAATGCAGCGGGAGTTCACGCTTTTGGAAGGTGCTCTGACTCTTGTCACACTTCCAATCTTTCTATACAACTTCTGGCGCGTAGTAATACGTGAAGATAACCTACTTGACGCGGATCCCACATTCATAGTGCCATCTGGCATACCACACGAGAGACCCTATCAAGAGTACGACTACATGTTAGAGGAGAATACATCGAAGGAGCCACAAGAGCAAATCAAGGAAAAGCCTGTAGAGCAAGTATAGACATATCACAAATACATGCATACCCCCACTCGTCACTTGCTGTGAACTGACTGCAACCGACTTTCCATGATATGTGCAGCGTCTTAAAGCGAGACACGCTTAATCGAACACGTCACTCAACGTCCTGCTTTGATAATAAGAATACATGTATTGATTGATGCTTTGGATGCTCTGCTCTGCTGATCTACTTCTCCAGTGGCTCAAACGCTCTAAAGAACTTCTCTCTGAAATTTGAATGCGATACGTTTTTGTCAGCTTTGTTGATGTCTATATTTGCAAGTATGTTCTGAAGCGTGTCTTCCGTGTTCACGTCTTCGTACTTCTCCATTGTGATGAGCTTGGGCGTTGTGTTAGTCAAATCAGAGCCACTTGATCACCCACCCTTCTCGACCACTTGCCGAAATCTTGTACTGAGTTGGCTATGATACGCATGCCCTGGCACGTCGGCACATCCGTCTCCTTGTATTCCTCATTGACGGTCGGGAGGAAGTACACTAGCCTGCCGCCCTTCTTGAGGAGGTAGGCGCTCATAACGACCAGATCGATGGTCAGGTTGAGCAGATCGTAGTCCTGCACTGGCGGCAATGGCTGTGCAGTGTAGCTAGGAAGTAATGAGCGACGCATTTGTCGATTAGTGTCACTCACCTCTCCTTGAATTCTACACCCTGTTTCAATCCAATGCGCTTTGCGCCTGCTCGTACACCGTACTGTTTTGATTAGTTGGATGAATAGCGAAGGAGAAAAGCAGCTTACAGGTGGATCAGTGACAATAGCATCAAGCATCCCGCCCAATCTCCAACCAATCCTGGTGACATCTGCTGTGAAAAGATCGAGGAATTTGTCCAACACGCCATAATCTTTGGCAGCGGAGAGGATACCGCCAGAGCGAGAGTTAGGATGGCCAGTATGTTGCTTGCCAGCTGTACATAGCGTGAGTGAGTACATGCAGCGCCAATCCTCAGTGCACCCACGCTGTCCACGCATCTGTCTGCCGTCCAGATCGCTGCCCATGACGTACGAGCCGAAGTATGCACACAGATAGAGCATGCTACCTGTTCCCACAAATGGATCCCAGACCAGTGAGCCCTTACGCGCCAGTGCCTGATTGGCCATGATGACGGTCACCTCAGATTCCATCGAGGTGTTACCGAAGTACGCTCTCTTTTTGACGTCCTTGAGTCTTTTATTAGCATCTGAGCAAGTCGCCGTCCACAAGACCCACAAACTTCGGCACAAGGCTACGCTGGCCGTATGCGATGAAGCGACCAAAGTAAACGCGGTGGAATGATCTCGAAGTGAAGGTATGAGCGGAGCCCTTATCAGTATCCGCTTTATGCTCCTCGAATACTTCAAATTGCACGTCTGGGTTCTTGAATGTCACTTGGCCCGTGAATTGCATGTACGAGAAGCTGTAGATTATTTCCCGTCGCCGCTCTTTCGGTATAGATTTGTACGGAGATTCTAAATTGAATGCGAACCTGCTCTCCCTGTATCCCTTCCACAGATCCACCGCCTGCTTGTTCTTCTCGTGCATCTCGTCATACGAGCTCCCGTCTGCGAATATCTGAATGATATGCCTTGGGCGTCCTGTCAGCTTAGACCCATAAAACGAATGACACCCACTTGATCAGCACGCATCTCCCCGCTAACGCTCTCGCTTCGACTTCAGATGAAATCTCTACAGCCAAGCAAGCAGAATTCAAGTCGACGTCTTCATCCCTAGGTCTACTCAGATTTATATTGAGCACCTTCACCACAGAATCCAGCTCTGCCAGCCTGAAATCGAACAGTGACTGCGAGAAGACTAGCAGATACTTCATCGTATACAGTACAGAAGCTACAGAATAAAATTAGACGTTTTACTAATACATGAGTGACTTAAATTAGTTTAGGACAATTGATTCACAGCGATAAGGGGGCTTTGGTGATGTCTAAGCCCATTGCAGCTTCTGCACATCTGATCCAGAGAAACCTATCTGGCAGATTGGACACTTTCTTTGACGTGTTTCGATGCGTGCGTCTATGCAAGACTTGCAGAGCGTGTGCATACATCTTGTGATGCAGTGTGACTTGAGCTCGTTTTTGCACGTTGAGCAGCGAAGTAGGAACTTGAGCGGTGCGTTAGACAGAAACCTGAAATTGTAGAACCACTCACAAATAGCTGGTCGCGTTCTCGCTGCAGATTCTCTTCTTTGGCAGTGTGTATGCCATTCATTGCACCACTGCTGACCGGACCATTGGTTGGAATCCTCTGCATATCGCTACGCAGCTTCGTGTTGTCCTCCTCAAGTCTCCTCTTGGCTGCCCTCTCATCCTCATACATACTGTGTCTTTCGTTCAGCTTGGCAGACACCTCCATCAGCCTCCTCTTGGACTCGTCTCCGAGCAGCCTCGCGCTACTCAATTCCCGTTCAGTGGAGAACACTCTGTCTTCCAGTGCTTTCGTCTTGGTAGAGTAAACGACCAGCTCTCTCTCGTGTATCGATATTTGATGCTGCAGCTGCTTCTCCGATTCAAGTAGCTTTTCGATCGTCTTGGACTGCTTCTCGTGCGTCCTCTGAGCAGTCTTGCGCTCAATATCAACAGCGTCCTTCGCTCTCATTGCAGCAAAGTACTTGTTGTCAGCCTTGGCTTTCTCTGTCATCAACCTCGTCACCTTCTCCTCGAGCTGCTCCAAATCGAATATCTTTGACCTGTTCTGCTCATCGAGAACTTCCCATGCCTTTGACAATCTCTCAATTTCGCCATAGATAGCATTGGACGTCGACTCAGATTCTGCATTCTGCAATTCAAGCTTCTTTATCCGCTCGTCTCGCTCATTGATTTGACTGGCCAGCTTCTGCACTTCAGGATCTGCAGATTCACCGAAAGCCTTCTCGAATGCGCTCAGCTTCTTCTCGGTCTGTTCTAGTCTGACGTGTATGTCATCCTCCTTCTGAAGACTACTAATTTGACTTCTCAGGCTTGCTAACTCTTCATTAGCAGTTTTGAGTTGGGTATCGAGTCTAATAGTCAGATTGAGATCGTCCTCATTTGCTTCATCGCCCATAATGGCATGATAAGCAGTCTCGTTTCCATATCCAGCAGCGATGCGACCCTTTAGACGCTGAATCTCAGAATTCAAGCACCTTATCCGTTCGAGCCTCGACTCTGATAGCTGTTGAGTCTGCTCGATGTGCTGCAGCTTGCCAGAATCTTTAGTACGCCTCACGTTCAGTTCATTGTTGAGCTCTTCTCGCTGTCCTCTAAGCCTGTTGATGTCTGCTTCCTTGGCCTGCAATCTCTGAAGAGCATCTTCAAGCTGTGCGTTGATGTCTGTTTTCAGACGGTCTTCGTATTCCCTCCTCGATGTCAATATCGACTCCACCTCTTTCTGCAGCTGAGTGTATTGTGCTTTAGCAGTATCTGCATCAGTTTGCAAATGCTCTATGTGTTGCTGAAGATCCTTATAAAGTCCAGACTCAAGAATAGTCTCGTCGTTGGGTCTCCTCAGCGTAACCCTCAGACTGTCTAGTTCTTGGGACAGCTTGACGCGATCAGCTCTCAGTTCTACCGATTCCGTCATTCTCTGCATAGCTAGCTTCCGAGCGTCTTCGAGCTCTTCTTTCGTCGGACCAGGTGGTGGAGGAGGCTGCGATGGTTCTTTGGGTGCAGGAGAAGGTGCTTGGCTGGGTTCAGACTTGATGTGGTCTACGGATTCTGCCTTTTGTGTGTGCATAGGCGAGTCAGCATTTGCGTTTGCGTTTGCTTTAGCATCATTCGCATTCGCATTGACGGGATTGGCTTCTTGGTGAATTTGAGGAATGAGCGATGACTTGACTCTGTCAACTTGCTTCTCCGCGTTCAACAGCCTGTCTTTTGTGCTTTCCCATTGCGATTTACAGTCTTCGAGCTGCAGCCTCGTCAGCCGCAACTCCTGTTTATACGAGTTGGACTGCTGCTGGTACATATGCGCCTGCTTCTGCAGCTGTATGGCGTCTGGGGAGAGGTTGCGTGTCGCTGTAGTGAGCACTGAGCCGATGAGCTCTTTCGTAGCGCCTGATCGAACAGACAGCGCAGAGTTGAGGAGAGCGAGGTCCTCGCTGTTGGAGTAGTCGAGGAAGTCTTTGAGGGCGTCGTTAGATTGTACAGAGGATGAGGGCACGATGACTAGCTGCAGTACATCGATCAATTCATTCCAGCACACCTCGACGGACGACAGCGAAGACTCGAGCGAATTCGACTTTGATTCCAGGACGTGCAGTCTATCGAGCGTTGCCTCGTACTGCCTTTTGTACTCCCTCATCTGTCTCCAAATAGCTTCCTTTCTGAATGCCTGGTCGAGTATGAGCCCAGAGAGAGCACAGAAATAATGCACCAACCTCAAGCGTAGCGTCTTCACTTTCTAGATCGTTGCTATCCTCATCTTGGAATTTACGCTTTTTCAAATCCATGCTTGTCGAGGTCCAAGATGGAATCGAACGGGACGACCACCACTTAAGGAATTTGAATGGGTGCTATAGAGATGCCTGGTGACTATTAGCGTATTGCTGTAACGCTCTGAATAATCCCATAAAATTTTATATCCCAAAATACCTCCATCAGCTGCCTCTTCTTTATCACCTTGCACCAACGTAGCCAGCGTAGCCAACAGCGAGGAAAGAGAGATGAAGCACGACAAGAAGAGATCGAAGGATCCTGCGCAATGTACGGACAACGATCTGTCTTTGTGCTTGCTCTGAAGACGCAGTAGCCAAGGAAGGCATACAAATGATTACAGAAGCCTACAACAGCGGTCAGCTGCGCAACAAACCAGCCAGAAAGGACTTTGCGCTGAGTATCTCTCCGCATCTCCTGCGCATCTCTTCTTAAACGCGGTATCAGAGAACAACTTCTGGATAACGAGGGTAGAGCAGTGGTGCAGCAACAGAAGGTCACGTGGCAGTAGCTCCGCGGAGCCAGTAAAGCAAGAGAGCAAGACTGCTGAGTCGATTGAGGTCAAGAAGGAGCTCATGAGTCAGACTGCTGAGTTGCAAGAGGAGAAGCCCAACTTCTGTCCGGGAGGCTCTACGATTCCGTTCTACATGCAGCAGCAACAGCAGCAGCAACCGCTGCAGCCACCACCACCGCCTGCAATTGGAGCCTACTGCAACACTGGTTATGGAGGCGGTGCGCTCGGGAATTGGGGCGTGAATGGCAATGCCCTTCATTTCCAGCCATTGTCCACTCCTCAGACGACAGCTCATCAAGCTCATCAAGCTCATCAAGCTCATCAAACTATTGGTAACCCTACACCGCTGCACATCTATCTCAATACTCAGGCGTCAATCTCGCCCAAAGCATTCGCTGCATCTCTTTGGAATCTCGCCAACAGCGGTAGACTCATGGTCATGCCCGAGTCCTCAGCGTACAACAGCGAGAGAGAGAATGGTGGGCAGAGCGCGCGTCTTTTGCTGTGTTCCCCGCACTGACTGAGCAGGTCCGGTGACTGACACTGTTGCGCCCTCGAACAATGAGTCTTTCGGCGCGTTCATTGAACACTATTACGCATCAATGAACAACGCAAATGGCGCGCCATCTGACAACACAGGCACTAAGAACGTCTCTATTGACCTCACTGTGCCATACGAGCCAAATCTCTTTGCTGCATCCACACCATTCAAGAAATGCTGAACGACGACATGCGATATCAATTGTATCTGAAATGAGAAGTGCATAAATAATTATCATTTTACTTGGTAACGCTAGGGTCAAGGTTCTGGACATCCAGCAGCAAGCTTCCAGAATCCAGCATGACTCTGTTATTTGAATTGCTGATAACGTCAGCAATGTCTCTCGCAGCTTCCAATTTACGCAAGTGTAAGAATCCCTTGTTGCTCTTCAAAGCCTCACCAATCAGCTCTGCCGATCTGGCCTCACCGTTAGCCTTAACAATGATGGATTGCTTCTCTTGGATGGCCTGGTCGACCAAGAAGGCAGCTCTTTGAGCGACTTGCTGAGCTATCTGCTTGGACTCGACGGCGTGTGTGAACTCTGGGGAGAAGGTGACGTGAGTCAAACTGACGTCGTCGAGAACAATGTTGAATCTCGAAGCGCGTTTAGTGAGGTTGTCTCTTACGAGCTTAGAGACCATTTCTCTCTGTGTGATCAATTGCGAGGCGTTGAACTGGGCTACGACAGCCTTGAGGACTTCGTTGACGATGGATGGCAACACTCTCTCGTCAAAGTCTGTTCCGAGCTCTCTGTAGATTGTCGACAGCTCCTCCTGGCGTGGTCTGGAGAGGACACGGACAGTGATGTTGACCATTTGCAGATCCTTTGTACCTGTCAAAGAGCCAATGTTGCGTGGCTTAGCTCTGATGTCTGTGATAATTGGTGTCTCGAGCCATGGAATCTGCATGAGGCGTCAGAGACAGACAAGAGAAAAATAGCGCCACTGACTCTAACGTGTGTACCTTCTCCGTACACCTCTCTCATGATTCCATGCAGACGGCTGTATTTGATGGCGCGGTGACCACCATCGACTGGACAGAGTCAGCAGACGCACGCTGACGCAACACGACGCACCGTTGAACAAACTCGAGTTAACAGCAAAAGCGCCGAGGGCTAGCAGTATAATTCCACCGCCTCCAGCAAAGGCTCCGCCTGAATTGAAGTTGCTGCCACCGGGACCACCTCTTCCGCCGCCAGAGGCTCTTGCTTGCTGAATTGCGTTAAATAAGACTTAAGCAGTTAATCTAACGCACTTTCTGCAATTGCGATAGGAATTGACCAAAGTTTGGAGGACGATTCATTATGCAGCGATGATGGTTGAGTGAAAGGAGCGAATTGAGTGGGAGATGTGGGAGACGGAAGGTAGAAGAGCAAACAGTGCAGCCTAAGTATACAGCCAACGCCATCTCCATCTCCATCTCCCGCCACGGCCATACGTACCTGCCACACAGTGACATGAGCAGCCAACAGCCACGAGCGATATCTCTTAGAAAGCGCGTATAAGAGTCTTACAAAGCTCAGCAATGCCACTGCCTCTCATGAATTCAATTTTCGCAAGCATAAATTCTACGCATTCTTCTTGCCTCTCTACTCCCATCTACATGCTGTCGCGGTGTATTGCGTGTTGATAGTCTACTACATTCGCAACACACCGCGTACAGCACCCCACGGATCGTCCTTAAGCGCTTAGTTCTGGTCATCCTCGCGATGCACCGCCAGCTTCTCAGGCTGGGTAGTGAGCTTTGCACGAGTCATAACGGTCCAATAGCAAACCCCCTTGCTCATTCAGTGCTCGTTTTGAGTATCTGAATGCAGCACCTATAGCCTCCGTCTGAGGTGCGACGATGCGTTGAAAAAGTTTTCACATCTCGCACCAACATGGCAAAAGCAGGCAGACATTCTCAAGCATTTGTAAACTACAATTAATGAAATTTATGAAAAAAGGAAGCGTGATTTTTATAATGATAGTCTAAGCGATATCTCAAAATTGTACATCTTAGTCGACGTCCATGTTGTCCTTCTGAGCATCACCCTCCTTAGCTGGTTGCTCTGGAGCTGGTGCCTCAGTCTTTGGCTTTGGCTTAGGACGGTTGAGGATCGAGTTGCAAGTGTATCCGATCTCCTCTGCCGTCTTGAGGACTTGTTGAGATGAGATGACTGGGTTCTCCGTCTTCATCTTCTCTGACTGCTTGTACATGTTGTCGTCCAACCATTTGGCTGCGTTGGCAGCGGTGTCGATCACCTTCTGAATATCCTCTGCAGCGATGTGAGAGTATCTTTCATCCCCTGATTGAGCTTTTGAGAGAAACTCATTGGTTGCCTCTCTCAAGACAGCAGCAGCCTTTGGAAGCTCTTGTTGTTCCTTGAATCTGTTGACAATTGGGTCACCGAGCTTCTTGAGTGCGTCAAGACGAGCGACGTAGGCAGACTTTTGAGCATCTTCACCCTCCTCAGAGTACAACCAGTCCTCAGCCTCACCGAGGGCCTTCTTGAATGTCTCCTTCTCTTCTGGGGTGGCGTATGCAGCGTGTCTGTCGTCGAGCTTGTTACGTTGGTCGTAAACGTACTCCTCGAGTGCGTTCTTACGCTCCTCAGTCTCAGCAACGAGCTTGTCGTGAGCGTACATTTGACCTTCCTTCTCAACGTACTCGGCGAGCTTAGACTCAGATGCGCCAGTAGCACCACCGACGACAGTCAAGTCTTGCTTCTTGACAGTCTTCTTGACCTTGCGAGTCTCAGTCTTTGGCTCTTCACCTTCGCCGACTTGCACTGGCACTTGCTCCTCAACCTCAGCCTCCTCAACGGTGTAGGCACCCTCGACAGAGACGAGACCGTGCAAGTTGAGTCTGACCTTGACCTTGACAATGGAGAAGTCGCCGCTGGCAGTTGGTGCGACGTCCTTGATGGTGGCTTTGCTGATCCATGGGTTGATACCAGTTGGGAGGGCAGCTGGGTTGGAGTATTGGAAGTTGATGTCGAAGGCCTCCTTTCTGTAGAAGGTGAGGATCTTGGTGGATGGGATGGCGTTCTTGGTTGGGAAGGCCTCGATCTCAGTCTCGTTGGTCTCTCCCTCTGGAAGGCTAGATGGTGCGTCCCAGGTGGCCTTAATGCCGTAGAGGTTGATGTCGTTGACGCTGAACTCTCTGACACGGAAGACAGGTGAAAGCATAGCGCAAGCGAGGGTAGCACCTCTGACAACAGCCTCGTCTTGGTTGAGGGTGGTAGAGAGGGTCTTGCCACCGAAGAAGTTGGAGATTTGCTCCTTAATGGCTGGTACTCTGGAGGTACCACCAACGAGCTCGACAGCGTCAACTTGCGATTGCTCGATACCAGCAGCTTCGAGAGCCTCACGAAGTGGTGCTTCAACGCCCTTGAGGACTTCAGCAGCAGCAGCCTCGAAGTCTTCTCTCTTAAGCATGGAGGTAGCGTCAATGTCGTTCATCAAGTTCTCAACGTTGAGTGGAGCGACAGAGTTGGCAGACAAGACCTTCTTGAGACGCTCACAGCCGGCAGCCAATCTGAAGGTGGCCTTGGCGTTTGAGTAGACGTCGATCTTGTACTTGTCCTTGAATTCGTTGACAAAGTGGTCGACCAAGACCTTGTCGAGGTTTCTACCACCGAGGTGGCGGTTGTATGCAGCGCCCTTGACCTCGAGGGTACCCTTGTTGAAAGCGACAACGGAGACTTGGAAGTTGGAGTGACCAGCGTCGACAAAGACGACGTGTCTTGGTGGTTGACCTTGCTCTGGGAGCTCAGGCTTGGTGATACCGTAACCCAAAGCGGTGGCGGAGAGGTCGTTCATGACTCTGAGAGAGTTGAGGCCAGCGACCTTAGAGGCGTCGAGCATGGCTCTACGTTGAGCGTCGGTGAACCAACCAGGGACAGAGACGACGACGTCCGAGACCTTGGTGCCGATTTCCTGCTGTGCCGTGTCACGGAGCTTGCCGAGGTACATAGCCATGAGTTGAGTGGCAGAGAAGACTTGCTGCTCGCCCGCAAGGCTGACTTGGACACCGACTTCTCCGCCAGCGTCGACGAGTGGTGCACCGATGTAGCTTTGCTCCTCCTTGACCTCAGAGTCAGCGAATGCGCGACCGACGAGTCTCTTGAGCTGGCTGGCGGTGTTCTTGAAGTTGCTTTGAGGTGTCAGCGAAGGTCTGGTAACGGGAGGGAGAAGCTCACGAAGTTTCCGCAGACTTTGCGCTCTCACCGAGCGTACGGCTCTTTACGTTGAATCCAGCCTGCAGAGTGCGTAAGAGGCTGCCATCTCGCTCATTTCCACTGACTGACCATCGTTGGCGTGCTTCTGTTGGAAACCTCGTTGCAGATGATATCAATTCCTCTACTTCTAGCACAGGCGATAGTGCTGCTAAAGTTCCCTATATCTAATCCTACTACAGACATTTTGTGTTGACCGTTCGTGTTGAGAAGAACGCCTCAGTCTTCTACTCTCATTTTTTCAATTCGAGTGCTTTCGAGAAAGTATCGTGAAATTAAAAGGAATTGAGGCGTGCGAGGAATAGAGCATTTGTGCTGGTCTGTGAGCTGCTCTCCTAAATTCTGCGCTTTATTGCGTCCAAGAGATGGATTTGGTGGGCTAAGGAATGGATTTGGCAGGCTGCGTGGTTCCAGCGGAGAGATGCGTTGTGCTGGGTGTGCTTAGTGTCTATATCTCAGCGCTGTACTTCCGCATCTCTCGCTACTGTCATTTCTTCTGTGTATTTTCCAGCTATCGCGTCTGACATCACCGATTTGGGACTGTAGATCTCGGTAGAGTGATTTTTAGCACCTGGAAAGCTTTATTGTATTTCTTATTGGCGTTGAATCTTGTCCACGTAGTTTGCAGCCTCTCAATTGCCTATCTCAACTGGCAATGATGAGATACCCGGATAGTAGAGCTCTACAAGCTCAATTCCCTGCTTGAATGCTTCGTCCGCGTTCGCTCTCTTGCTCACGCCTCTCAATACCGCGAATCTTCCCGCCAACCTTCTTCATCTCTCACAACCACAATGCGACGGAGAAGCCAACAGGGCTACGACCGGCAATCGCCCGCGATGTACACTCCGCGCTACGACGACGGCTACAGTCACCCAGCTCCTTTCCGCCCTCGGCAAGATCGAGAATGGGACCAGCCTACTGAGATTCGAGTATTCACGCACGCCATAGACGTGCAGCAACGCCAACAGCAGCAGCACAAGCAGCAACACTATCAGCAACTCCATCAACAACAACAACAACAGCAACAGCAACAACAGCCGCCCAAGCAGCCTATGCAACAAAGATATAAGCGCAGACCGGATCCCCAAGCGGTAGAGAAGGAGCTCGAGCGTCGTGATGACCTTATTGCGCTTGAGAAGGAGCGCAGACTGCTCATGTCGCGTTCGAATCCTCACATCAGACACTTCGAGCCCTACTTCAACCACGCTGAAGCGGAGATCTTGGCACAGAGACAGCATGGGAAGCTCTCTGATAGACAGGCAAGCGAGATCAAGAGATTCGCTACTGCTTTCGTTGAGAAGTTGGGCAATCAGCTCGGTTTGTGAGTATTTGAGTGTGTTTAGAGCACATGCTTACTAGATTCACAGTCCAAGGCGAACTATTGCTACTGCACAGACCCTCTACACCCGCTTTCACCTCTTCTATCCCCTCAAAGACTTCAATCCACACGTGAGTACCCATCTATACGCGTAGCCAGTGCTCATTGGCCCCCAGGATGTAGCCGTTGTGGCCACATTCGTGTCTGCGAAGATGCATGATACTCTCAAGAAGCTGCATCAAGTCGTGGCGGTGTCCATGCATATTAGATTCCCTGACAAGTACAAAAACCCATCCATCGACGACAGCGTGAGTCGATCTAGCGGGTTACAATGTATCTCACATCTCCTAGCTTTTCGAGACTGAGAAGAAGCGTTTGCTGCCTATTGAAAGGCTGCTGCTCGAGTGCATTTCCTTCTCTTTCAAGCTGCAGAGGCCCTTCGACATACTAATCAAGCTATGCAGATTGCTTAAATGTGGGTGGTAATACTGTTCGTGAGCATCTTTTAACAACCGCCCAGTATCCAAATCATACTCCAAAAGCTGTTGGAAAGTTTTGGCTGACGCGTAGGTGTTGACAATCAGCTCTTTTAGACGCTCATGGCCCTCTAGACACCGGACACTTGCGCCGCTGCTACACTCTCCGCACGCTCTCGCTCTGTCGTCTATATACCTCGCCAGCATCTTCCTCGACAAGGACGCCCAGCACCACGAGACAAGCAAGCAGTTGGTGAAGAGATTCGAGGCGTATGAGGCGTCAAGCTGGCTGAGCGAGTATGGCGTAGACCTCGATAGCATAGACTGTGGGTGCTGACACGTTGTCAGGTCTTCGTATTTGTCACTAACTAGCGCCCAGCCGTCTCACACCACGTACTGGACCTCTTCATCGACGAGAACGAGCTGCAGCACACGAGCGACAATGCCGAGTTGCCCGACTTCCTTCAGACCAAGATAAAGCTACGCGAGAACGCAGCGAAGCGGGAGCTGTGGCCCGTGACACAAAACAAGCGACGCCGCAACAGCAGCAAGGACCCTACGCGATCCTACATCATAGACGAGCATGCACCGCAAGTTGCTCCTGACCAATCGACGCGATATCTGTTTGATTAGAGTTGCGTATCCGTAGTACTAATAGTTATAACATGCATATAAAACAATCAGTCATTGCCAAATGACATCACCATGGCTCGCCTTGTCTGCCCAGATGTTGCGCTTGTGGTAAAGCTTGCGCACCTGCTTGAACTCCTTGACGAACGTGTCTATACGCTGCTGCTGCTCCTGTGCACTGTCGCTGCCACTGCCGCTGCCTTCGAGACTGGCTGAGGAGATGAACTCTGATGCAATACTCTCGCTTAAATCATCCTGTTGCGACACCGCTTGCTTCAGTCGCATGGTGAGGAAGCCTGGCGATGTTTTCTGCGTGATACGTCAGTTGTGAGATGGTGCTGCGATAGAGATTTACGCACATGATCTAGATCTTTCAGTTGCTTCTCAATCCCATTCCACCGCTCGTATGCAGCCGTTGCGTCGTCGTACGACTGCTGCGTCTCCCGCCGGAGCGCTATCAGTGCCTCGCCGAGTTCCATGTTCCGTCCTTGGGGGTATTGAGCAAGCACTTTTCTGACGGAAGCTTACTCACTCGCTAGATCCTCATTCGATAGCATCAGAAGCTCCTCGCGCTTCCGAAGCGCTTCGGTCCGTGGAAGCGTCTCGTACACCGCATCGAGATAGCTCGGCGACTGCAGCAGCTCTTCGAGATCCTGCCGCCTTAGGCGTGTCAGCTAAGCATATGTTGGACTATCACACCTACGATAGAGATTCGAGTTCCGGGAATTCTTGGAATAATAGCGTCATCGTCGCTTGGGTTGAAGAGGCATAAGGCTGAGATTGGGCGGGAAAGTGGTTCTCTGATTAAAGTGAAATTCATCAAATCATAACAAATGGATGCTCCCACCATCGCTATCACTTCTGTTTGTCTTGATAAGGGGCACTCGTGGCGATGCTGTGCAAGAAATGAGCGACAACGAGCAACCAAAGTACCATCAAGCACAGCTACATCCCTCTCACGCTCAAATCCCAACCCATTCCCATCAAAATTTTCGTCATTTGAAGTCGGTCTCGAATCTCGCTCCGACGCTCATCACACAGACAAATGAAGGCAGCACTAAACACACTTCCGACTGAGCTGGTGAAGATGATCATGTTCGATTATGGCGCTGAGGAGCTCCTGTACGTGAGCCGGGTGTTTTACGATATTGGAATCGAGGAATTCTGCACGGGGGAGCTGTACAGTCCCAAGACGCTAAGCAATGGAGTGAATTGGGAGGAGCTCCACGACTACTATGTCTTCATCACCCGCATGAATCCTGGCTCTCTGTACACGACGAGTATAACGTGGGTACTGATGCCTGACGACTGAACAGGCTGACGAAACCCAGTGAATTTTATCTCAATCTTGATCATTTCATCGACAGGAAGCGTCTCGACGAGTGTTTCATGATCGCAGACTTCATCAGCTACTTCCCAAATCTCACCAAGCTCGAACTCACACTGGAGAAGCTGCTCGCCCCAGAAGATGTTTCTCGCATCCTGGGCGAATCCTCCACCGTCACTGATCTTACTATCCGAGTTGAGTTGATCGATGACGTTAGCCTTGATACGCTCGCCCAGTCCTTGCCCGCCCATTACCCAAAGCTGGCTACGCTTCGCTTGCACAGACCAGACTTGGTCTGTAGCCCGGGTTTGGATCTCGACCGTCAGGAGCGCTTCATCGCCAAGATCAGTTCAGCGCTGAAGCAGGAATCGCTCAAGGATGCATGCAAGCCAATTATTCTGTTCAAGAATCACGATAGGAAGAGATATGGTCACACTTATGTCTCTTACTCTACAGTCACCTACTCAAACTATATTCACATCTACAAATGGAATAACAAGGCGGGTTACAAAGAGGCTACGAAGAGTAAGAGCAAGGCATTGGCGGAGTATTATCCAGAGTGCGTCGGTAATGGTCTCGGTAATATCAACAAGAAGAAGAACAACCGCACTGGCGATCCTCTGACGAGACATGAGTATGACATGCTTGACGACCCGATACAGAGGGCGGCACGAATCGACAACGGTTTCAGAGAGTAAGTGGAACGCTTCACTAAGATTATTGCTAACATTTGCAGTGAAATTCGCTGCGCAATCGATGATAGAGATAGAGAGAACGCTCGCTATCGCTACTACAGCGTCGATGAAGTTCTGAGAGAGAGATTTGGCATCGACGACGACAATAACTTTTACTACTGATTTTGGATCAAGCTATCGCTACTAGCTTGCTCTCTTGCATTGTTGTATTTACTTTGTCTTGCTGTATTTATAATTGCATGATTCATTACGCCTCAAATTTAGCTTTCTGGACCTTAAGATACCTGTGCAATGCCAGTATGCACTACCAAACAGAGTATCCTCGTCAAAATTTTCATCGAGGGACACTCATGCCGTCATCTCACTTCACGCCATCACGCAAACATAATGAGATTGACCTTAGATACACTTCCAGCAGAGCTTATCACAATGTTATTCTATGATCACGACGCCGAAGAGCTGCTCTCGGTGAATCGTCGTCTCTACAATATAATTCTAGAGGAGAGGAGGACGGTGTTGTACAGTCCAAAGACAGCCAGCAACCGGAGCGAGATGACTGAGCAAGTCGTTCACGATTACTACGACTTCTTATCTCGTCTGAATCGTGACTCAGTGTACACCAAGAGCGTTGAGTGGGTATGTTTGCGCGCACAAAAACAAACACTAACGTTAAACAGGACGTTTTATCTTAATCTTGAGCACTTTACTTCCCACCAACGTCTGGCTGATTGCTCGAATCTCGCTGACCTTATCAGCTTCTTCCCAAACCTCCAAAAGCTTGAATTGACGTTGCACAGACTAAAGGATGAGTTCGACGACGTAGAGAGGCTTATTGGCACATCTCCAAGCTGTACAGACGTCGCTATCAATATCGAGTACATCGATGACGCCAGCGTCGATAGGCTTGCTCAGGCGATCCTGCGAGCTCGCATCCGAATCTCAAAGTGCTCCGCTTCCACAGGCCAAGGTTCGTTCGAGAGCCAGGCCTAGATCTCGATCGCCAGGAGAGACTCGTAAACAAGATGAGCGAACTCCTCCTGCAAGATTCTGAGCAAGATTCTGAGCAAGCACTTGCCACGCCATCCGTCATCTTGTTCAAAAATTATCTCAAGCTCACGTATGGTGAGGATGCATGACGCTACACGTACGACACTGGCACAAGTTCAAACTTTATACACCTCTACAAGTGGAACAAGAGACGCGGGTATAAGGAGGCTACTAGGAGCAAGAACAAAGCAATCAAGGAATATTATCCTGGCTCACAGAATGCTCCGCTTGGTCATATCCAGAAAACGAAAAGACCTGACAATTTCTTCGCATCACGGTTGTTTCGGTCGCTTGATTATGATGTACAAGAAGTCGGTCGTCTTGAGCCGGAGTTCAGAGAGTAAGTAATCACTTCATTGCGAGCTTGTTTAACGCCATCTAGCGATATTTTGACCGCCATAGAAACAAGTGACAGAGAGAACAGTCGCTATCGCTATTGCGACGTTAATGCGAAATGCAGAGAATTTTTCAGGCTTTACCATGGCCACTACCCGTACGGGAACGAGATAGAGCTTTTTGACGGTCCTTTTTGAATCGTAGAGTGCATTTGCACTTCTTGTATTTTGGTGTAATATATTGTGTCTTGCATACGAACTGCCATCAAAGCAATCTCAATTGATGAGGTACTGAGAACGTACAGCAGGTGGTTGATTAAGGCTGAGGAGCGCTTCCGAGGACCATGAGCTGTATCGAATCATCATCGGGTATTCAAGCGAACGCAGATGCCAGCTTGAGTGCCGGTTCCTCGTTTCGCACGAAGGAACGGTGACGCAGACATGTGCATCTTGCAGAGGCCAGCCGTTGCCCTCGTTGTCTTCAAACCGTCATCTTCGCATCGTTCGTTGCTGACTATCATCTCCGAAGCGTTGATGCGAGACGGCTACTTCGCGGCTCTCTCAATTCTGTACTCCCTGGTACAGTCCAATAGTCCTACTTCACGTACCTCTGTAGTCCCGGCTAGATCGAAAAGTTCGCTGCCGAGAATGAACGAATCAATGCGAATCATGGCGAATCAAACAAGATGACCTGGATCATACAAGCACTGTAGGCTGGCTGTAGCCTAATAGTAGTGCTCGCACCTTCGTGGCACCGCCTGAGGTAGCAGAAAAACGCTATCAACTATTACAGCTGCAAGTTGCCGCTCTCACACGGGGAGTAAGCATGAATCGAGCCAGACGACCTAGCTACAGCATCATGGCCTAAAGAGTCTCTCGCTGTTGTTTTCCCCTGCCCAATAGAGGTTTGATGATGATATCCGAGCTAATCAAAGTGATAGTAGTACAACGCTGGCAGGGCGAGAGTAGGGACGGATGGGAGAGCTTTTACGGGACAAAGCAGTCTATCTGTATGCATCACCGACATCTTTAACGTCCATACAACGATTTCCACCCTCGCTATCCACACGCTCCACCAAAACACCGGCCTGTTTATCTCTGTCATCGCGCCTGAGAGACTCTTCTTCTTGCGCATTGCCAGAGGTCTTCAGCGCCGGCATCTTTGTGTGCGCGCCTTCAATATCTATCTTTGCATCTTCGCGTCTTCGATAGTCACCAGATGTGACTACATCGAAATCAATCTAGACAGACGGCGATAGGTAGCACAAAATAGGAAGCTATTTAATCTGCATGAGGATTACGCCACCTAGATTCTGCTGCACCTCTGTGCTTCTGTCGCAAGCTTGCCTCATTCCGTGATATTGACTGAAACTGCCAATTTGGGCATGGCATCCATATCTGAAGCCAATTTAGCGCGCCAGACTAGTGTTAGCGTCGTCGTGACACGTGGCTTGGCAATTTTAGTGCGCTTTAGCGACACTATAAAAAGCTCGACAGGCGTTTTCACCTCTTCTTCACGGCCGGCCATCAACAAGATATAGCGCTCCTCAAGACTCCAACAATTAATCAACAAATCAATGCATGCATTTCTGTATTTCTAACCTCTCACCACAGCTTTCCCAGCACACGCAACTATTCGGACACGCAAGTACTTTCAAGACGTCAGGCATATCAAGAGCTCAATCAAGATTGGCATATGAGGCGGATTGCTTATGGACATAGTGAGTACCCACTATCCTCTTCTTAGCCTTCTGACTTGTCTAGCAGACTTCTTCTTCTCTTTGACTTCTTCTCGGTATCATCACCTTGGCTTCTTCTCTTCGGGCTCTTCTCTTCAAGCTCTTCTCTTCGGACTTTTCTTCGGGCTGTTCTTCACTCAAGAACGCATTCGGCAGTGGCAGATCAAGTTTGGACTCCACTCGGACTCACACTCGCCTTTCACAAGATGGATCAGCAATTCTTTGGGGGACAGGGCAGTCCCAGATGGTGAACATAGCAGCGGCGTTGGTGACTTCTTCACTCCGCTACTACTTGCTGACTTGTCTCACAGTCTCCATCTTTTCGAGACGCACGAGCAGCATAGGAGACTTCAGGACGGCGGACCTTGCATTGACGTAAGTGGCTTCTTCTTCTCACTTCCATTACTGACTTCTCACTTAGTTTCCGGTTCACCCTCTCCCAGTAGCGCAAGACACAGCAGCCATTCGCTTCAAGTCTTACTTTGGTACTTCAAGAAGATCAGACACATCGGTACTTCGGGATCAAGAACTTTGACGGCGTTCTTCCAACTTCGTTCTCCCGGTATCGTTCTTCGCAGCACTTTGGTTTGCCGCGATCTCTTTTTCTTCTTCTTGCCCTCCGGAGGGCTACCATACTGCTACTGACTATTGCTGCTCGCTGCTCTCTTTGCTGCTTTCGGGTCTCTCACTCTGACTTGACTTGGACTTGGATTTGGATTTGGATTTGGATTTGGATTTGGATTTGAATTTTCTTACTTTGAATTTTATTTGATATAACATTTTATGAACACAACTACTTTATGACTGCTACTACTGCAAGCGCTGCTTGGCTAGTGATGCGTGCCGCCCGTGTGCCTTGTCTTGAAATGCGTGAACCTGGAAGACGAAGGCGAACGACGTATGTGAAGCTTGCATACATAGTGTCATAGAATACTGCGAAGCTTGTAACATCTTCGTATGTATATTTAGAGCCTGCCGAGCCCTTTTCCGCAATGCGGACACATCATGTGGTACAGGGACGTGACGCTTGAGCGCACAGTGAGTCGCCAGCGAGCACTGTGAGTCTCAAGAGCGCTCATACGACCAATCTGGCGTCTTGTCTGCGAGTATCAACAAATAGCGCAAATACTAGCGTGCGATTTAGAGATGAGGAGGCAGAGCACATGTGTCTACTACGCTGTAGATTCTACACTATCACATATCCATTACAGGTTCCGGATCGCTCATCCATCGGAATCGCATGTACGTAATCGTGACAGAGTGGGATGCATTAGAGATGAGCGCAGTGGCGGGAGGAAACATCTTCTACAATCTACGCAAGTATCTGTGTGCATGTAGTCTAAATTTTAAATAAATAATAAAGCCCAGTTGTTGGTTGCATTGAACCACCACACCAGAGTTGCAATCGTGAGTGCAGCGACTAACGCGGCACGTAGGAGATAAGCTCACACTCGCCTTAACCTACAGAACGGCAATCTCTGCTTCAAATTCCGTCTGACGTAGCATTTTCTAATCATCTCCAACGATGGTGAGGCGAATACAGCGCTGAGGGCAAACGCTTACAAGGGACTCAGGAGCCACAGAGCATAGACTACTCCTCACAAGAAGATGAAAAGACGGGCCTCGTCTCTGAGATGGAGATTGATGACTCTCCCTCAGTGAATGACGGTGCGTGGATGTTCCATACCGCCCACACCACAGCTCACACTCAGCCAGTTCCCGCATTCGTGGAGCGCAACCTCTCCGACTTTGGCCACGAGGTTATCGACTTCCAAACGTTCACTTGGAACCTGACAGACTGGAGCAAGCTTGATAGAAGAATACAGAGTCCCGTATTCAACGTCGGTGGACACCCTTGGTATGTTGCTGGTGCTACAGAGCGCCCTGCATCTTGCTTACACACAACAGGAGAATCCTCCTCTTCCCGTTCGGTAACACCAATGGCAATGGCAACGAGATGGTCTCCATCTACCTCGAGTACGCTGATCCACGCGGCGCCCCAGCTGGCTGGCATGTTTGCGCGCAGTTCGCACTTGTCATGTCCAACCCATCCGACCCTGCGCTTTTCGTCACCAACCAAGCACACCACAGATTCACAATTGAAGAGAGCGACTGGGGCTTTACCCGCTTCAGCGAGCTGCGCAGACTCTGCATCCCCTCCGACAAGCTCTCGAGGCCAGTAATCGAGGGCGAGGCATCCACTATCACAGCCTTTGTTAGGGTGCTTGACGATCCAACTGGCGTACTGTGGCACAATTTTGTCAACTACGACTCAAAGAAGGAGACCGGCTTTGTCGGTCTCAAGAACCAGGGTGCCACCTGCTACATGAACTCTCTGTTGCAATCACTTTACTGCACAAACTACTTCCGTAAAGCTGTCTACCAGATCCCGACCGAGGAGGATCACCCATCCGAATCAGTTGCTCTTGCCCTTCAGCGCGTTTTCTACAACCTTCAGAACTCATTACAGCCAGCTGGTACAACAGAACTGACTCGTTCATTTGGCTGGAAATCCTTGGACTCGTTCATGCAACATGACGTACAGGAGTTCAACAGAGTCCTGCAAGACAAGCTGGAGGAGAGAATGAAGGGTACCCTGTCTGACGGTGCCATCACTGATTTGTTTGTGGGCAAGATGAAGTCGTACGTCAAGTGTGTAGATGTCGACTTTGAGTCGTCGCGTATCGAGGACTTCTACGATATCCAGCTCAACGTCAAGGGTATGAAGAACCTCTACGAGTCGTTCAAGGATTACATACAGGTGGAGACTCTCGAGGGTGACAACAAGTACCACGCTGAAGGTCATGGCTTGCAAGATGCCAAGAAGGGATGTATCTTTGAGTCGTTCCCTCCAGTTCTTCACTTGCAGCTGAAGCGTTTCGAGTATGATCTTCAGCGCGACGCAATGGTCAAGATCAACGATCGTCACGAGTTCCCTCTCGAAATTGACTTGAAGGAGTTCCTCGATGACGGCCCAGCTAAGGAGGAAAACTGGGTGTATAGACTTCACGGTGTATTGGTGCACTCTGGTGATTTGCACGGTGGACACTACTTTGCACTCATCAAGCCTGAGCGTGACGGACAGTGGCTGAAGTTTGACGATGACAGAGTCACCAAGGTTCTTGACAGAGAAGTGCTGGAGGACAACTTCGGTGGCGAGATGCACAGTAATGTCGTTACAGCACAAGGGCCAAAGCCTCAATTACGCGCCATGAAACGCTTCACAAATGCTTACATGCTTGTTTACATCCGCGAGCAAAAGATGGATGATATTCTCAAACCATTCACCAACGACGACATTCCACCACTCCTTCGCCAAAGATTGGACGAGGAGCGTGAAGCGAGCGAGAGAAAACGCCGTGAACGCGAAGAGCAACACCTTTACTTGACAACAAGGGTGATCTCTGACAACACATTCTCAACTTACCAAGGCTTTGATCTCGCGACGTTTGAAGATAGGAACGTACCAGCAACGGAGCTGCCAAATATCAGAGCACTCAAGACGATGCCATACAACGAGTTCAAGGAGCAGCTCAGACAGCAATTTGGATTGGGTGATCGTAAATTTAGATTGTGGATGCTCGTCAACAGACAGAACAAGACCATCAGACCTGACACACCTATTCTCGAGAACGACCCTACCAAAACGCTTGATGCTATTAGAGTGGAGCTGTCGCCAAGACAGAGCGATTTGAAGCTTTACTTGGATGTAGAGAAGGAGAGCGACTCGCTGTACGGCAAGGCAGACGACTCGATCATGATCTTCCTCAAGTACTTCGACGTGTCGAGACAGACATTGTCTGGTGTTTGCAAGGTCTACGTTTCGAGAGCAGCCAAGGTCGGCGACCTACAGGATGTCATCCAGAAGGAGATGAAGTGGCCACCTGGTTTACCACTGAGGTTGTATGAGGTGCGTTAGGTGTTATGTTGTCTGACAGACACAGCTAACGCAATTTCAAGGAAATCAAACCAGGCTACATTGAGCCAATGAAGCCAAAGATGACCCTCGCTCAGAGTGAATTGCAGGATGGTGACATTGTCTGTTTCCAGGTGGAGCTTTCAGACTCTGAGATCAGAGACTACGAAGCACAAGGAATGAACGCTGATCCTGTGTCGCACTACGACTACCTGCAGAATCGCGTGCAGGTGACCTTCAGACCAAAGTACAAGAACCAGATAAACGAAAATGTCACAGAGTTCAAGCTGCTGTTGAGCAAGAAGACCAACTACGACCGCATGGCAGAGCTAGTTGGTGCTAAGGTCAAGCAAGACCCACTCAAGCTGAGATTCACGACGACGCAAAACACAAATGGAACACCAAAGTCAATTGTCAAGCGCAGCATGAACCAGCCAGTCCAGGATCTGATCACTCCAGGATATCTGACGGAGAACTCGCACGTCATCTTCTACGAGCTGTTGAACATCTCGATAGTCGAGTTGGAGACCAAGAAGTCGTTCACGGTGACATGGACAGGACTTCACAACAGGGAGGAAGGTAGCTACCCATTCCTGCAACCAAAGACGTCGACGATGAGTGACGTGGTTGAGCAGCTGTCCAAGAACGTTGAGTTGACGCCAGAGGGATCTCAGAGGATAAAGATTTTTGAGATCTGGAACGGCAGACATCAGAAGGAGTACAATGGACTAGAATTGATCGGTAATCTTCCAGACAATGCAGAATTGTTTGCAGAAGAGGTACCAAAGGAGGAGATAGAAGCTAATGAGAATGACAAGATCATAAACGTGTTCCACTACTCACGCGAACCACAACGGTGGCATGGAATTCCGTTCAAGCTGGTTACGAAACCTGGAGAGAAGTTTATTGATACAAAAGCTAGATTACAGCAGAGACTGAATATCCCAGAAAAGGAGCTGTCCAAGTACAAGTTCAGTTTAATCACATCAATGTATTATAAGCAACCAAGTCTAATCGACGACGGGGACGTGATCCATGATCACAACTTCGCTCAGCAAGACGCACTCGGATTGGACCATATTGACAAGACAGGCAAATCTAACAAGACAGCTGAAAGGGGTATATTGATTCGTTGAGCGTGGGCTTAATGGACAACAAACAAACCTCTGACAACCTAATGAAAATCGACGCTTTCTTACACCGCTATTTCTCAATCAATTCTCTATTATTGTCTTGATCTAAAATAAATGAATGAATTCTATGGCAAGTGTGATGACGCATGGGTACGATGAGAGTGGGTGGAGGGGACAGACGTCGTGAGCGTGCACATACCTGTATCGCTGCTACAATTACTCGCAAAATAAAATTCCTTGCGCAATTCCAAAATTCACCGTACGCGTCATCAACTCATCCTTCATCTCTTACAGTCATTATGGCTGACAACGACCAACCAATCGATGCAGAGCCAGCTCCTATCAGGGAGGACGAAAAGGAGGAGAAGCCTGATTTATTTGAGGATATACCTGAGGACGTAAGGAATGATTCGGTCGACAGCATCAAGACTCGTAGCAGGATGATTGATAATGAGATTAGAGTGGGTGATAGAGTGGACTCATCTTGTCGCCCAATTCTCACACTTCATAGATGTTCAAATCAGAGCAACTCCGTCTCAGTCATGACATGCGAGCCTTGGAGGAGAAGATCCGTGGCAACCAAGAGAAGATCAGACAGAACAAAGTACTTCCGTATTTGGTAGGAAATGTCGTCGAAATTCTCGAGGTTGATCCAGAAGGCGGCGACGACGGCGCTGCACAGGACGAGGACTCGATGCGTAAGGGTAAATGTGCCGTCATCAAGACGAGCACAAGACAGACTGTCTTCTTGCCCCTTATTGGTCTCGTCAAGCCTGAGGATCTCAAGCCAGGCGACCTCATTGGTGTTAACAAGGACTCATACCTCATCCTCGATACTCTTCCACCTGAATTTGACTCACGTGTCAAGGCTATGGAGGTTGATGAGAGGCCGACTGAGAAATACACTGTGAGTCGCCTCACCCTTTGCGCTGATTCGGCGGCTCAATTATATCTAGGACATTGGTGGATTGGAGAAACAAATTGAGGAGCTCGTCGAGGCTGTTGTTATGCCTATGAAGCAGGCTGACAAGTTTGTCAAACTCGGCATCAAGCCACCAAAGGGTGCGCTTATGTACGGTCCACCTGGTGAGTCAAACAGCATCTGGAAGTAGCTCTTCTGACGCAGCCAAGGTACCGGTAAAACAATGCTTGCGAGAGCTTGTGCAGCACAGACGAACGCATGCTACTTAAAGCTTGCTGGTCCATCTCTTGTTCAGGTGCGTGAGGTCCCCTTGTTTGACTCAACTCACGCAATTACAGATGTTTATCGGTGATGGTGCCAAGCTGGTCAGAGACGCGTTCGAATTGGCCAAGGAGAAGGCTCCTGCCATTATCTTCATTGATGAGCTTGACGCCATTGGTACAAAGCGTTTCGATAGTGACAAGTCTGGTGACAGAGAAGTGCAAAGAACAATGTTGGAGCTGCTCAACCAATTGGACGGTTTCAGTTCGGACAACCGTATCAAGGTCATTGCAGCTACCAATAGAATAGATATCCTCGACCCTGCCCTTCTGAGATCAGGTAGATTGGACAGAAAGATTGAATTCCCATTGCCAAACGAGGCAGGCAGAGCACAGATATTGCAAATCCACTCAAGAAAGATGAACGTTAGTCCAGACGTCAACTTTGAAGAGTTGGCAAGATCGACGGACGAGTTCAACGGTGCGCAGATGAAGGCAGTCTGTGTCGAAGCTGGTATGATTGCTTTGAGGGAAGGTAGTGAAATCATTGAGCATGAGCATTATAATTCTGGTATTCTAGAAGTGCAAGCCAAGAAGAAGCAAGAGCACTATTACTATGCTTAGATATTGTAATTTGAATCAAACTAAATTTTTCTCATAAAAGTGTGTGTTTCTCATCTGGACAAATTTTTGTATTGCGTCAAATACAAAAAGAATTAAAAGAATGCGACCACTTTACTCATCTGGAACGACTTGCTCCTTGGATGAAACGTAAACACCATCAAGGAATTTACGGATATCCTTGTTGCGAACGCGACAGACACCTTGAATGGCAGCAGCAGATTGAGAGACGTTTTGGATGTCGTTACCGGTCAAGATAACCTCGTCCTTTTGAGCTTGTGACTCTTCAATCTTGACGCCCTCGGCCATCTTTACGTTTCTGACGGCCTTCTCACCCAAGAAGTTTCTGATCTCAACAGCAGATCCGTTCTCTTGGATGATGATGTTGATTGGAAAGTGGGCGTAGACTGCGCGCATTCTGTAGAGGAAGCCCTTGGTGACACCCTTGATCATGTTGAGGATGAGGGACTTGACGGTACGCAAGCACGCGATGTGCTTACGGCCACCGTGCCAGACGACAATCTTGACGAGAGCAGCGCTGTCTGACTTTTCGCCAACCTTCTCGAGGCGGAGGTCCATGTTGATGTGACGGACGACCTGGGAGGGAAGTGTGAGGGGGAGTAGAAGGAGAGAGAAGGGAAGAGCGTACCTTGGTGAGCTTACCGCGTGGACCTTCGACGGTGATGACACGGGATTTGATGTCAGCGGTAACGCCCTTTGGAACCTCGAGCAACTCGTCGTTGTAGATTGAACGCATTCTGATGAGTGATTTGTAAGTAAAGGGATAAAGGAGAGAAGGAGCAGCAGAGCGTGGGTCTTTGTAGCGTCCTCGTGTTCATTGCAATCTAGCAATCTGGCTTCTTAGGTGATCTACGATAGCAGCAACTCAACTAATTCCACAGCTCTACTAAACCAATAATTCTGCATCACGACAACCACTTCTCTGCGCTCCTCCTTATATGCATTTTCTCACCTTCAGATTGGTCCTAAAAAACGTTACGGTCGAAGTTCAGACGCTCTAGTGAAATCCTGCTTGCGATAATTGAAAAATTTAAATCGAAATAATTTGGCATTTGTGGTGTAGATATGTTGATTGGAGAGTGTAATAATGCCTGTGCTGCTTTCCATCTCTCTGCATCTCCGCTTGCTGGTGTCTTCGTGCTTTGATTCTGGAGAAGCGGAGATGGGATGATAGGAGGGGAGATGTGATTGTGCGAGTAGCATTATTGTACATTCCCATTGTCGTTCAATGCTCCTCAAAAAATTCGATATCGATATCGCCCCGCACAGACGCCAACTGTCTTCTCGACTCACAACGACG
This sequence comes from Wallemia hederae, assembly GCA_004918325.1. Lineage (NCBI taxonomy): Eukaryota > Fungi > Basidiomycota > Wallemiomycetes > Wallemiales > Wallemiaceae > Wallemia > Wallemia hederae. The sequence goes on from SPNW01000008.1 coordinate 26,171, forward strand.
GCGACAGCCACGAAGGAGCTTGTAGCAGAGATGGCTGACGACTCGTACGCATACCCACCGCACCCAATCGTGCACGCGCCCAAGCTGCACATCCAAGGCCTGCGCTCGCATACCATCACCAACCAAGAGATCGCATCACAGCTCGTAGGCTGCTTGCCTGCACGCGTTGCACCACACGATGAGCCTGAGGAGGCTGGTATACCACAAGACGCAGACTTGCAGTTTAAGCAGCTGTACGCTGGTATGTTTGATATCGATTTTGTTACTTTGCTAACGACGCGAGCACAGCGGAGAAGGCGCTGACGCTGTATTCCCACCTCACCTTCCCTGGCCACCACCACACGCTTGAACTCCTCCCTTACTCAGACGACGACCGTGTTGTCACTATACCACAGAGCGTATCCACTACCCCGCGCATCTTCAGAAACTTGCCTCCAGCTATCACGCCGCACGAGGTCTATGATCTGTGCAGAAAGAGCGGTCCAATCCACTCTATCAAACTCATCAACTCAGGCGTCGCCGTTGTCTTCGCTTGGGACCAGGACACCTCCGTCAGGCTCGAGGAGGATCTGCACTGCATCGAGTACCAGGACAGCACCATCTCAGTCACCAAGTACGAGCAGAGCAAGGAGTCCTCTCACTTGCATCCAAAGGCAGCGGCATTCGTTCCTGCGACTAACACGGGTTTGCACACCCCACATACTCCTTCTTACTTTGGCCACGGACCAGGCCAGCAAGTCCAATACACGGGCACTAACCTCGTCGATCCGTGCAACCTCTTCATCAAAAATCTCGATCAGACACTCGAATCTAACGACCTGTTCGACGCATTCAAGTCATTCGGTCATATCGTCTCTGCCAGAGTCATGCGCGATGAGAATGATCAATCGCGTGGATTCGGTTTCGTGAGTTACCAATCACCAGAATCTGCCAAGACAGCGCTGCACGCTATGAACGGAGTAGCAGTGAGGAACAAGGCTGTCACAGTGCGTTTCCATGAACCAAAGCAACTCCGTCAAGAGAAGTTGGCTGCCAAGTTTGCAAAGAATGATAGATTGGGTGTCGGTATGGGCATCAGCACTTCGCAACTCGCCAGTCCATTACCTTCAGACTGCGGTCTCAACTCTCCTCCTCTCTCTATCGCACCTAGCATCAACGGTGGCAGACGCGGATCAGGATCTTACTTCAAGGCCGCGCTGTCATCCAACACCATACCAGGTCTTGAAGAATTCAAAGCTATGACGCTTCCAATGCGTAATGAGATGCTTGGTGGACATTTGATGAGAGCTTTATCGGATATTCAAGTGTTTGATGCAGACGCGGTTGATCGCCTGATGGGTAGCTATGGATTGGATGAGTTGGTTGAGTGTCTTCACAACAGAGACAGCTTATTGAGATGCTACAACGGCATTCCAGTGGAGACGCATCTCAATGCACTCAGAATTGATAGCAGCGTCGTTGGAAGTGCTTATGGTGCACCAACTGCCCAAGATGATACCAGCCGTCTTATCAAGGCAGTGCAGAACCTCGGCGAAAGCGAGTATGCAAGGATTGGAGAAATGCTCGCCGGTCTTGGCAAGAAGGAGAGAGCTATGTGTCTCTTCTCGAATGACTACCTGATCCAGAAAGTCAGAGACGCCAAAGTGCTGCTCGAAGTCGACGACCACGATGACGAAGGCGGTGCTGCTGCTCAAGAAGACAACGACAAGCAAAGCGCTAAGGATGCGCTCAACAATGCTGTCAACCATGAGGGTGCAGTCAACGATGACGCCTTCACAGAAACTGTGCAGTGGTTCAACTCACTGCAATCGCTCGAGACCAAGAAGCAGAAGCAGAAGATTGGCGAGAAGCTGTTCAAGAGAGTCAAACAGAATGGTTTTAAGGGTAATACCGCCAAATTGACAGTCAAGCTGCTCGATAATGAAGATCTCTATAGCTTGACGCTGCTCACTGAAGTCTACCCGAGCTACTTGAACAAGGTTGTGAATGTATACAGCGATTCTTTGTAACCTAGAACATACTTTGTTTCATACCATGATGTTGACGATATTGAACGTGGTGATAACGTTTCTAGTGCCGATATATAAATCGTACAAGTGCCTGAATGTCGGTGACGCTGAACGGCAAGCGTATTGGCTCATGTACTGGGTGATCATTGGCTGCCTCAGTTGCGTAGAAGGCGTGTTGCGGTGGTGAGTGAGAGGGGTTTTACAGAGAATCAGGCTCACAAAGCCAAGGATACCGCTGTACACCTACATGAAGCTAGGATTTGTCGTGTATTTGGAGATGCAGGGCTCCCAAGTCGTATACGACACGCTGATCAAGGAGGTGTTGCAGCGGCACGAGACGGAGATCGAAGTGGGGCTGAGGAAGCTCAAGGGAGGCGTGTACGATCTTGCAGTCAAGTATCTCAAAGTGATCTACGGCTCGCTCACCAGCCAGGGCCAGCAAGAGGAGTTCATACCACTGGAGACAGAACAGACAGAGCACACGCAGAATTCCAATCTATCGCAATTCATAAGCAGCTACACGCCTGCTGTAATATCCACGCAGCTCAACAGCCAGCTCAAGAGGCGGGGACGAGGAGATGAGCCAGCGACGCAGCCAGTGCAGCCAGCGCAAACAGCGCAACGCAAAGCGACTAAGCCACCAACCAATTCCCAGCCTGAGCAGTCATCATCAGCGTCTTCGTGGCTGTTTGGATACTTGTGATTTATTTATACCAAAATGCATTCTCCTTCTCATACCGTCGTGATGTCGTCGAGGCAGCGCGGACAGAAATCGACGAATGACAAGATTGTACTGATACCGCGTAGGATACAGAGCATTGTAAAGTACCCCGCTAACATCATCTCCCAGCTTGGGCTGACGACGAGCCGCCATCTCCATCATCCACCCAGCAGCAGCTGCAGCAGCAGGACACGCGCACGGGACCCGTCGAACTCTTCCATGCGTCGACAACGGATCTTACGCATCAGCTTTATCCCACACCGTCGCAGGCCGCCAGCGCAGATCTCAAATGGTGGAAGCTCACTCTTCCGAGCAAGCTGCGCGATAAGGAGAAGGACAAGGACAAGGAGCGAGACAGGGACAGAGACAGAGACAGAGACAAAGAGAAAGAGAAAGACAAGTCAGCCAACTTGCGCTCTTCTTCAGATACCACCGCACCAGAAGGCACGGCCATCGCTGGTCCGTCTGGTCCCTCGCAACTACGTCAATCAGTCGATCAGACGGGATTCTTCTCTGGCCACTCACAGCTCTCCTCCTTCGACGACAGCTTCATCGAACGCCATAGCAACTCCTCCCACCACAACCCCGGTCTTCGCTCCTCCCACAACCGTCTCGCCAGAAAGGAGCTCGACAACGCTGCGCAACATCGACGACGCAAACTGGGCAGACGTACTAAGAAAGACAAGCTCAGAAAGTTTCTGCTGCACTCCGCTTACGTCCCCCTCCTCTTCAGAGGCCTCAATGTCGGTTTCACAACTGCGACTCTGGCAGTATGCATCCGTATACGCATTCTAGAGAGCGAGTATGACGTGACTGGCATATCAGGCGCTGGTGCCATCATCGGTATCATCTTCGCGCCCATGACTCTCACGCACGTTATGGTGTCCATATACCTCGAATACTTCTATGGTCGTCCCATCGGTATTTGGGGAATTAGGTCAAAAATGGCTCATACGCTGCTCGATCTCGTCTTTATCTCTTTCTGGTCTGCTGAGCTGTCCCTCGTCTTCGACAACTACTTCACGTCGCTGCTCAGCTGCAGCAACATGTCAGCGTGAGTGAGATTATTTGAGAGGGGAGGCTTACTCACGCGTTTTGCAGCTGGTGGTCTGATGTCACACAGGCTAATGAGCGCGCTACAGACATGCTCGTCAGCGTGCAAGAGCAGAACCAGATGTGCAACCATCTCGCTGGATTGGTTGGTCTGGTTTTCGTCGGAATGTTGCTGTGTGAGTAGAGCTCTTGGTTGCATATTACACCCCTAACACTTTTCGCAGACGTAGTCAACCTCGTCGTCAGTCTCTACCGCATCTACGAACGCGTGCGGCTGCATCAGGTGCTGCATAACGGACCAGAAGGGGAGTGACGACAAGAATATTCATAGTGTCCATGTAATTTACTTACTTTTTCTCATTTGGCGCCTCTCGAGGATTATTTGTATATATTATTTCTGTCTCTTAACCATGAACAATTGCTTGCTCATAGCGATCGCTTATCTGATCGGGTGTGTGGTGGCTGTAGAAGATGTGTATGAGGCTGGTAGGTGGACATACAGTAATCGAGTGTCATCTAAACTACTGAACCAGCCAACCTCGCTCGCATGCTCGTCGAATCAGTAGGCGGTGTAGGTACAATCTCGACCGTTTTCCCAACAGGGCACAAACTGCAAGGTCATCCCTTCTCGCTACAATCATACTACGCATCGTGCTACAATAATGGCAGTCTCTCCTTACTCATGATGCCGATATGCCAGTCCTTCAACAACATCATCCACGACACGCAGCACTCCGCCACCATCTCCGTCATGCCTCTCGACGGCACAGCCATGGCGAGCAACTATCGCGTCGGACTCATCGGACATGTGTCGTCATTGGATCGCGATAGCAGCAGCGGTATCGGTGAGGAGGGCAGCAGATTGAGGGAGTGCTATTTGTCTACCCACCCCGACAGCCATATTTGGATCCCACCGAACGGTATACCTCACGATGTGTGTTTCGTTGAACGTAACTGCTCCTGCTAATGCAAAACAACAGGCTTACTTTGCTAGGTTTGATATTGATCATATTTGGTACACTGGCGGCTTTGGCAGTTCGCATTATATAGGATACATACCTACACATCTGTACGCGAATGCGCATGCGCAAGTACCACACTCTACATTCCAAACACTCTCGAGCCACGATCTTGTAATATATTAGACTTTATATTAGACTTCTTTATTATACAAACAACATACACTGACTGTTAACAAGAAGGAGTGAAATGAGCAAGCAATTATAGCACGACGTATACCAAATTAAATTACGTCAGTCAAATCTAATCAGCAAAGCGGTTGTCAAAGTCGCGCTCAGTTCCATAGCGCGTTTTGGTAGCTGGAGGTGTTGGAGGAGGTATTGATGTCTTGTCTTTGACGACAGCAACGATCTCCTGCTCTTCAGCATCATCTGCGTCATCAGCTTTGTTTGTTTCTTCTTCATGACGCTCCTCATTATCGTTGGCGTCCTCGTTATTGTTGGCGTCCCTATTATTATTGGCATCCCCATTAGCGTCTGCCGGAGGCTGCGCAAACGGCGCTGCATCGTTAAATTGAGGTCCAAAAATTGGCGTCGACGCAGACAAGCGCGGTGGTGCTGCTGCTGCTGCGTCGCCACTCTGTGGTCTTGTAGTGATTGCGTCTCCACCGAACGTATTGAGTGCAGCTCCCCACGAGCTTGTTCCTGCTGCTCTGAATCTCTTCTTTGGTGGAGGTTGAATCACGCTATGCTCATCTTCATCTTGATCCTCGCTCAGACTCTCGGAGATTGTCTCTACAATGTCGCTGTCTGTGGAGTCTCTTGGGCGAGGATGCTTGCCGAGCGTGCGTGGCGCTGGTGATGGATTGTTGAGCTCTTCCTTTTGTGTCTGGTGCTGTACCCTCTCGAGAGTCTTGTTGCGAGGTGTTGGCTGGTTGTTTGCTATGCGAGAAAGCAGCGGTATGTTGGCAGGAGGTGCGTAAGATGATGTCCTCGTAGGTTGAGGGGTTTGAGTCTGGGCGCGTTGAGAAGTCTGAGGTGACTGCGTTGGCTCATTTGTAGGTGTATCTTGAGCTTGTGTGGCTGGTTGAGTCTCTGCCTGAGCTGGTTGAATTTCTGCCTGAGATGGCTGAGCCGATTGAGCTGCTGAGTGAGCTGCATGTGCCGTTTCAGTCGCTGCTGATATTTCTTGTTCCACTTGTTCGAACCTGGTGCTCATCGTCGCCCTCAGCGACTCGATCTGCTCATTCATATCTGCCAGCTTCCCGTTCATGTAGTTGTAGTTGCGTCTGAACTCGCTCATCTCATCATTGCTCGCCTCGCGTTGCGCTCTGAGCTCTCCAATCTGCTGCTCGAGATTCGCTACTATCCGCTGGCGATCCTCGCTTGCAGTTTCGAGGGCTTGCTTCATTGTCTCGTAGTTGAATTTAGATACGCTGAGATCTTTCTGTATTTCCTTGATCGTCTTTGCATCTGTATTGCTGCTGAGTGCGGTGCCAGTTGATTTGCGGGCTGTGGCTTTTGGTGGTGGCATTGCTTCTGGCAACGAGATCCTAAGCCTCGAAGATCTGAAGTTGGTAAATTCATCTTGCATATCGTCACGGACACTCTGCTCGCGTCTGGAGCTTGATGGTTTGTCAGTAGCTTTAGCTTTTGAAGGTCTGCCACGCTTCGGTCTAGGAGGGAGCTCGTCATGGTCGTCACTTGAAGCCGCTTGCTGCACCTCAGGCTCCTCCCTAGCCTCTTCCTCTTGCGGCTCAGATCCAGCAGCCTCCTCCTCATGTGGCCCAGATCCAGCAGCCTCCTCCTCCTGCGGCTCAGATCCAGCCTCCTCATCGTCCTGCACCTGCTCAACAGACGCGTCTCTAAGCCTATCAGACTCAGCTTCAGCTTCAGCTTCAGCATCTTGGGTGGCATCGTCATCCGCTTCCACTGGAGAGAGTGGCGAGGATGCAGACATGAGTAGCTGGTCTTCGTTGAGTGACTCGTGAGACCTGTGTGAAGAGCGAGAAGATCTGCGCGGCCTCTTGGACTTTGAGGATGATCTGCTGACCACGGAAGCGCGACGAGACGTTCTTCTCTGCGACGCTTGCTTCGAAGTAGGCTTGCTAGCTGACTCAACGATAGCAACAGACGACGATCTCGATGGCGCGCTGTGTTCCTGCTCCTCCTCTTGCGCTTCCTCATGCTCTTTTTCTTGATCTTCTTCCTGCTCTTCCTGCTGCTCCTCGTCACGCTCTGGAACTGACTGCTTTTTAGGTCTACCCCTCTTGGCTAACACGATATCAGCCTCGTCTGAGCTATTGTAATAAAACCTACCCTTTCCAGCTGCTGTGGACGACGCAGAAGGTCTAGGTTTTGGCTTGGAGCGCGCGCGCCCTCTTTTCCTTGAACTTGGCACAGGAGAAGAGCTTTGTGAGTGTTCCTGTGCCTCCCCATTAGCTTCTTCTGTCTCCTCAGCATTTTCAGGTGCAACTGCCTCATCAGCCTTGCCTGTCGCGCGCGTTGCTTCGCGCTCATTTGGGCTGGAAGGCTCCTCCTCGCCTTCCTTGTTGTGTAATTCGTCCACGTTCTCTACATCATCGGAGGCTGAGGCTGGCTGCTCCAAATTGTCGAGAATAATTTGAAGAATCTGCGCTTTCTTGTCTGTTATTTTGAACTTGAGATTCATGCTCTGGTTTAGTGTGAGCTTTAGCACATGAGAATTGTGTGCCACCCTACTTTGGCCTTTCCAGCGAGCTCATTTTTCTTCATTCGCTGCAGATCACGCATCGATGTCATTGTGATGGTGGCCGTCGCTGAAGAAGAAGCGAACGCGTTCATCTTGGGCGTTTCTTGGGAGATATACTACGAGGGTATCTCTCATGCTTATCTGAGTGCCGTGCACGCGTCTTTTGACTTTAGCGTCACTCATATCTAAGCTCACAAAGCCCATCTCTAGCAATAATTTATACAAATACAATAACGTCGTAGCGATCAAATAAATCTATTCCTGCATCATAGTCTCGTCTTGGTTAGACGGGTTCTGCTTCTGCTTCTGCGTCTTGTCGACATCTGCTCGCTGATTGAGCATGTTCTGAGCGTGTTGCTTCAGTGTACCGAAAGGATCCTTGGAGTATTGCGGGTGGTTAAGAATCTGCGGCAAGCGCTTCGATTCGAGCTGCCTGTTGATTCTTATCAGTGGGCTTAAAGTGCAATCGGCAATGACACTCACAAAGCTTTCTGTTTCTGCTTCTGAGTCAGTGGCTTATTCGACGTCTTGTTCGCAGCTTCCTCAAGCTTTTTGCGCTGCTGCTGCTGCTTGTCCTGCGCACTATTCGCTGCTACCGGTTCTTCCTGCGTGGTTTCCTGGCTAACATCGAGCAATCCCTGATCCAGCTCATTCAAATCCACATTCAGCTGCTGCTTCTCTTTCTTCTTCATACGCTTCTGATGCGATTTGGAGAATTCCCTCGTCTTGATTGACGCCTTGACCTGATCAGAGAGCTTGCTGCGATTCTTGGTATCCTTCGCTGGCTTGCTTGATTTGACCTGTAAGCTGGTCAGCGATAGCAACTTGCGCAATTCTCCCGCCCACCATGATTGTAGCTGCTCAAGCCAGGCTTCTTCAATAGCTCCCATCATGATCAGACGAAATGCTTTGATCGTGATTGGCGTGGTCGCATTCGTCTTTATTACGTATCTTTTCACTACCGCTACATCCGTCAGCGTTTACAACTCACTCAAATCAACAAAATCCAACAAGAAAGGACGAGCGAATGCTGCGTTCGTCATACTCACAACCAACGATGATCTGACTGGCATTATGCGCTCTATACGCCAGATGGAAGACAGATTCAACCTCCGTGATGCTGGCGGATACGATTATGTCTTCTTAAATGACGGAAAATTTTCAAAAGATTTCAAGAAGCGTACTTCTGCACTCATATCTACGCATGCATACTACGGCCAGGTGTCTAAATCTGACTGGGAGCAGCCAAGCTGGATTGACGAGGATCGCGCTGAAGCGAGCAGGATAAAGATGGCCCTTGACGGCTCGCTGCATGGAGAGTCTGTACCGTACAGGAATATGTGCAGATTCTTTAGCGGCAAGTTTTACAACCACCCACTGCTCAAGCCTTACGACTACTACTGGCGTATCGAGCCAGACGTCGATTATACCTGCGACCTCGATGACGACCCATTCATCGCTCTCAAAGAGCACGACGCTAAGTATGGCTTCACTATTAGTATATTAGAGTTCCCGGACACTATACCTACGCTTTGGAGCACCGTGAAAGACTTTATGCACGAGTATCCTGAGCACATTGCTGCTAACAACTCAATGGGCTTTATCAGCAATGATGATGGCGAGACATACAATGGTTGTCACTTCTGGTCCAATTTTGAAATTGGTGGGCTTGCGGTTTTCCACACGACATTTAGCTAACACAAGCCCAAGGCGACCTCAACTTCTTCAGAAGCAAGGCGTACACTGACTTTTTCAATTATCTCGATAAGAAGGGAGGATTCTATTACGAGGTGAGCGAGTGTACTTATGCAGACACTTCCGCTAACAGCTATCCAGAGATGGGGTGACGCGCCTGTGCACTCAATCGCAGCGGCGCTGCTGCTGCCTTCCGACCAAGTGCTACGGATGGACCCGATCGGTTACTACCACATACCCTATAACCACTGCCCGCTCGGATTCAAGCATTACAATCGCTGCTCGTGCAGCCCGCTCGATACATCCGACTACCACCCGCACTCATGTGCCATCAAGTGGGACAAGTTCGTCCAGCATCGCAAATGGGAGATCAACTAGTGTATTATATAGTGTTGTACAAGTATTCACGAATCCTCTGCTACTCTCGCAATACGTTTATCATCTTGTTGTAAAATTGGCGCATGCTGTAGCGCTCGCCGTCGTACGCTTGATCGAACCAGTAATTAGTAGCTATGCAGGGATCTCCATCTTGCATTACGTGATGGAACCATCCGCTTGGGAGATAAAGCGCGTCGCCAGCGTTGACGGTCACAGTCATGCATCTCGAGAGGCTGAACTGTGCAACGCGCTCTATGTTCTCTTCTTTGCTCAGACAAGGATCTATGGGCGTCCACGGGACGTGCCCATCGAGCCCTTCTACAATCAGCTCCCCAGACTCGTCTCTGACGTACTTTCCACGCTGATAGTGCTCGAATCCTAGGCAGTATTCATCTACTGGCGGGAACAGATTGAATGTCTTTGTGCCTTTAATGACGACATAGATATCTGTTAAGTGTGAGAGGTATCAAACGCACGTAAGGTCCAGCCCACTCTCGTAAGGATCGTGATGAAGGCTTGTGACACTTTCGGAACCACCTTGGGCGCCATAAGCTTGTATTTTAGACGTTGATATGGCACCCACCTATCCAGATATTCACTGCGTCTGGCTTCGTGCCCATGATATTCTCCATCTGAGCAATAGAAAGAGGTACATCCTTCGCCAGAAGTGCGAATTCCGGGAAACTGAGGTTACCATTCTGGGACTGCAAGTAGACGACGTCGCCCTTCTTGCTATGCAGCTGCTGCAGGAAGTCGCGCATCGACATCTGTTGATTCAGCGGCTCAACGAGCAGATCTTTGTCTCCGACCCGCACCAGTGCATCAGCATTCCCGAGAGGCGTCGTAGCGATCTCTATATCTCCCACGCTATTCGCCAAATACTCGTCATCCCATTTCCTCATCGCTGGCCAATCCCTCGCTACTCCTTTAAAGACAGCCGGCGTATTCGAGTTAACTGCCCTATGCAGCTCGTCGAAGCTGTCGTATTCGTGCGCGTAGCTGGCGTTGAAATCGTGGTAGTCTTCAATTAGCGCCTCGATCGCATTGGCGATTTTTGTCGTGGTAGTAGTCATTCAAAGTGGGGGATTTAGTTGATTTTGCTTTAGGACTGTGATGAAGCAGTATGCAACTAATACAAATCTTACTGTAGCTCATTGAATGCATAGCGACAGCTTTGCTACCAATATTTCAATATCTTCTTTCTTATGACTTGACGTCAGTACTGAGTTCGCAAAGGATTTCCGATCAGCAACGCGAACGACATGCCCTTCAAACATAACAACACACACGCGGAAAGTAATCATGACGTGTCATATCGTAAAATAAAAGAGTTTACAAGTGTGTGAGTGTGTGAGTGTGAGTGTATGGTGTGTGAAAGTGAGAGTGAGAGTGGTTGTGACAATGTGATCTGTACATGGATCCAGAAAGACGATCAATTGATGTTTTCTAGAGAGAAGCTGAGAAGCTTAGAAGCTGAGAAGAGAGAGAAAGGTGGGTTGAGAGGAGAGTAAACTGAACAGAATTAAGTATGTCTTGTCTAGAGTACGCGAGTGCGAGTGGTGCGCCATCTCTCACCACCGCTACAGACGAGTGAGAGGGTGCTCGTCTGTGCTGTTCTTCCTAACGATACCGCCGGGGTTGAGGTTATTGCGGTGCACTCTGACATTATTGGCTGCTACAGAGCTAGCGAAGATGTTTCTCTGTTGCTGGGCGGCCGGCTGGTCGAAGTTGATGAGCTCAGGTGAGGAGAGCGGAGGCGGTGTGCCTAGCATGATGAGCTGCGGGGACGGCGCGGCCGGCGAGGACTGCATCTTGACTACGTCAGATGGTACTGGCGACAAGCTTATTGAGTTATTTCTCTTGTGGTCCTGCACTGGTGTCGAGTCGAGCAGGATCGTGCGCGAAGATGATCTCGATCTGTTGTGCTGGTGCGTCGCGGCTGCTGCTGCTTGCGGCGGCTCGACGAGGCTCTTCTTCTTGGAGGGGTTGTACGATGGTGGGTAGTCGCTGTCTCTGGTATTGTCGTCGGGGTGGCTGATGTACTCCTCGCCTTCGATGCCCTCTAAGCTGTCGAAGTCGTTCTTCTTGGCGTGCTTGATGGCGATAGGCATGAGCGCGGCAAGCACGATGGCACCCAGTCCTAAGAAGTTCTTCACAGAGAAGAGATGGAAGTCGTCCGAGCTCGTCATTCCGTCTAAGCTGCTGCCGATGGTGACGTGGATTGTAGAGACACCAGCAACACCTAAAGCGGTAGAACCCCAAAAGGTGAAGAGGTTGATGCCCATGTGCGGAGCGACGAGGTTGAGCACCCAGTGGGGTGGCAGTGGAGCGATTCTCAGCAAGATCAAGTAGCTCCAGACGTCGCCGCGCTCTATAGGTCCCTTCATCTTGTTCTGGTAGTGTTCTAATTTCAACCTGAACGAGTCGAACCAGTTAAGCTTCTCTTCTGACTCGTCGTTGGTGCCTGCGTGGTGCTCCTGTGCAGCCGCTTGCAACGTCGGAGACTGAGCCTCTTCGTTGAGCAGGAATGGTTCCGTATCCGACTCAAGACGCAGATGGCGATACTTGGTGTTGTTCTTGGACTTGGTTGTTGGTGGTAGCGAGAGGAGGACGGATCCCAAAGAAGCAGAGATGAGGTAGCAGAGCGAAGCGCCTGTTGCGACAGTGCAGCAGACCAGCGGGAGCGTGGGCACGGCGCCCCAGACGGCGCCTCCCAGTATAGAGAGGTACATGGAGCCTGGGAGAGAGAATGCTTGAAGGCTGTTTGTGCGTCGTTAGTCTAAGTACCCGCATCACTCCACCAACCCACAATAGGTAAATGACAGTCCACGAAACCAAAATGCGGAGGCCTTGTTGATGACGGTATTTCTTGAGGAGTGCGTTGAGGTCTTGTAGCTGCTCGAACGACTTTGGGATTCGCAGTGTCGGTTTGTCTGCTCTGTGAACGTGTGATGAGTTGGAGTGAGTATAACGGTGCACGCAACTCACTCTTCTATCTCAGGCCAGCTGAAGTAGAGCACTACGGCCATGAGGGCGAACGCAGCGAAGAAAACGGCTGCCATTTTGGCTGCAGCTCTGTGGATCTGTTTGCGCTTCTCAGCCTCGATGAGAGCGGTGTCTATGCTGCTGGCGTCGCTTGAATCTGATGGCTCCATGTTGAGTACGAGGCTGCTGCTGCGTTTCCTGCGGCTGTCGGTGTCGGAGGTAGGAGGAGATGGATCGAGCCTGACTAGCTCAGGTGGTGCACCGGGCGGTGGGCTGTCTTTGTAGGGTTCGTAGTTGCGTAGATCGACGCTCATCTCTTTATTTTCGTAATATTTTCCAAATCCAGAGATGGCGGTCGAGATGAACGGCGAGTTGCGCATACCGACCGCATTGCGTTGCTGTGATGAAGATATTAAGCAGGCGCGAGGAGGAGGACGTCGTCAAGCAGCACAAGCAGCTCGGGCTACAACATTGCAGCGATCTCTTCCAGGCGTTCGCAGAGTGCACCGCCAACCGCACCATCTCTGTAATGTGGGCGTGCAGGAAGCATCACAAGGAATTGAACAGCTGCCTGTCTAAATTGTGGGTGGCTGTAGTGTACTTGGAATACTTTAACGTCTTCACAGCAACTCTGAGGAAGCGCTGGATGCTGCGATAGAGAAGTACCTCAAGGAGAGGAAGGATTGAGCGTAGAGAGCGCTGGGAGATGCGCAGGAGGTGGATTGAGCAGATGTGTAGCTCTCCCGCTCTTTCAGCCTCCTCAATCGTCCGGATCTCCCACTCCAAATACCCAGCCAGCCACGCTCGACGAGCTCATCGACTAATTAGACGGTGGCGCCTTTGTATGTATACAAGAATAATACACTCTATCTATCTAGATATAATAAAGAAGAAATGGTATAGGCGCGGGGAATCGAGCGAATTCGCTACTTGCCCCATGATCTGTCATAGGAGCAGGTTGGACTACAGACGCTGTTAGATGTGCTTGACAAACTCGCTGTGCTCACTTGGCGCAGTATCTCGACTCGTAGACGTTGGATGTTCCGCCTGGGAGGTTGTGGGATAAGACAAAGCACTGAGACTGTACTCACACATCATGCACGACCAGGACTTGCTTGACTCGTCGATGCAGCACTTAGACTCGCTGGGAGCAGAGTTGCGCTTATCGGTTGGCTTCTTGAGCAGCTGCGTCGGTATCTGTGAGCGAGGTCCTCATTGGCGAGACGAAAGTCTCTACTCACTTTCAGAGTCATTGATTTACAATACCAAGATGGCGGCGGTTGAATAAGGTGGTTTGAGTGTGCCGCTTTCAGACAAAGGGGTTGTAGAACAATGAGAACTCTAAATTCGGGACCTGAATGCGTCGATGCGGACAACAGGGCGGATAAGGAAGAAGTTGGAGTTATTTCAACGGCAAAAGTTCAAAGTTCTATGCAGGAAAAGCTTGCTCATAATTTCGCATACTCCTCACGTTATCTCTCGATCATTCGGCATACTGGCTCCGTCACTGATTAAATGGGCTCGAGCGCGGTACAAATTAAATGCAAGTAACCTGATGCAGTTGTGCATATTGTTAACCTTAATTCGTTTCGCTGGACTGACTCACCTTTGTCTCTCCGGGGTTGCGCACGCTGCTGGCGGGGCAACGCACGGACGAGAAGAAGCAAGCGCTTACAAATCAGACCCTGTCGGTGACTGATCGCTGTCGGAGCTCGCTCCGGAGAGTGTGAAATGGTGACTTTGGTGACTGTTTGCGAGTGTCACAAATCACACTCGTACGGAGGAAGTATCTATGGTTTGTACAAGTAGTGATTATTCTTTGTATAGTCTAGAGCAGTGTTGGTATGTGCAGAACTGAATAATAATAGCAGCTAGCAGCTGGTCGGTGTTTGGGCAAGACAGAAGTCTTTGGCTACTTCCACTGCGGCTTTGTGCTGTAACCGCATCTGCGACACACTTTGATGAATTTGTCGTTGGTTATGCTGCAAAGCGGACAATACCACCTGGTCAGTAGGCGTGGTCAGCGATGGTACTTGCAGCGCTCAGCGCTCATCAGCGCGCGTAATGCTCACATATTTGGTGATGAGCGATTAGTTAAGAGAAGAGCAAACGTTTCAACCCTTGCCTTTGTCTGTTGCTATGCACAGGCACTCAGGGGAAATCCCGGTGTATCAAAGAACAAAGAGGCTTTGTACAAAGGCGATAAGGGAGTTTGAGGGTATAGATAGCTTGAATTGATCGGCAATCATTGCGATCTCTAGTTGTGTGCGTCTCTTGCTGGTTGCAGAATACCGAGCACTGCTGCAGGTGATAGATAGCGATCACTATCGCGGACCATTCCTGAACGGACCACGCTTACCGCACACGCAGTACGATGCTCTGCTCCAAGCCTTGCAATTTGAACAGTACCAGGGAGGATATGCCATCTGCTCGAAGTCAGTCTGAGGGTGCTTGAAAGTGGCAAGTGCACTCGCTTTGTATTGCTTTAGTAATTTATGGTAAGGAATATACCGACGACTCACCCCCTTTTGTATGCTTCTCGCTATCACCGGACAGGCACGTTAAGTGTCGCTTGCACATTGTCTGTGAATTGTGAAAGGGACAATGCTATTTCAACGCGTCACAAGCCATACGCTCACGCGAGTTATCTCATGGCGACGCGTGCGTCGTAATAGCGGCCGAAATGGTTGACTTTCTTTGTCTGTCCGCACAAATTGGCACAAAGTCACATCAACTGAGAGGAGCAGCCTGTGTGCATTAAGCTGAACAAAATCTCGATGCCAGAATCAGTAAGCGTGACTACTTCGACAAGCAGCAAGCAGCGCGAGGACTGCACCAGCCACTGCTTACAGCGAATTAAAGCTGACTCTGATAGCGGGGCACTGAGGGCTGTGTTCGCGTCAGAAATTCACCCACAAACACACCCGCCACCCACTTCCAACACATGTGAATCTGTGCGTTCCAGAATGTCTTGCAAATAGCGCATTGCCATTTAGGCGGTGTGTGTTGCGGCTTGTTGAAGACTGGCATAGTGGTAATATGGTAACATGCACTGACGGGAATGAGAATGCAAGAGACAAAGAACAGGGGGTAAGGTTTGGGCGATGACGCACTGCAGCTGCACATGCCGTTGAGTCGTGCATACAGGGGTGCAAAGGGAATGAATTGGGAATGAAGGACGCGAATCATCGATAAGGTGGTATACAGATGCGCAATTCAGTACTAACACTCCGCTTCTCCTTCTACAGCGCTGGATCGATGCATATCTCCGCAGACAGCGGCTCTGAGGTTGCAGTTGCGGCAGGTGCGGGTGTACTTGTTGTTGACGCAGTGGCAGCGGGGACAGGTCCACACTGGAAAGCGTTACCATGGTGATGTTGCGTCTGCGTCGATTGTCTACTCACTCGTGGCAGTTGCTGGACTTTTGGGAGTGAGAGTGGAAGTGTGAGGAATGAATGGAAATGGATCGGCCGCACGCTGCACCTCCGCTAAATCACAAACACCCCAGAAGTGGGTGTGCATTAGCGAAAACGTGTGTGCGTAGATAAGACAGCGAGTGATAGCCGTGTTTGTGGCATGCAAATAGTAAAATAGTTGAATTTATTGTAATTTCAAATTTATCGTCGATTTGGTAGCGATTCAACCAGCGCGTGGCTTGTTTACTCTCCTCCTCGTTCTCATCTCTATGCATTAAAATTGCAATTATACACTGCCAACGGTCGACGACGCTGACAATATGCTTCTAATACATGTCTAGTTACACTCTACTTACAGCTTCCTTGCTCATTTCCCGAAGCAATCACTGTCATACATGCAGAAGGAGCTATGCAGATGCAAAAACGTTAGAAGGCAC
Organism: Wallemia hederae; assembly: GCA_004918325.1. Taxonomy (NCBI): domain Eukaryota; kingdom Fungi; phylum Basidiomycota; class Wallemiomycetes; order Wallemiales; family Wallemiaceae; genus Wallemia; species Wallemia hederae. The sequence continues at coordinate 42,555 of SPNW01000008.1, forward strand.
CTCTTCACCGCTACAATCCACTCACTTCTGACACCAGCGTGCTTGATACGCGTTCTTGTTGCCGCCTGTATCGACCGTCAGCGCTGATGTGACATTACGGTGGACACCCACACATTATACAGGTCCACACCTTCTTGTGTGTGTCTGTGCAAGGTGTCGAATCTGATGCGACGCGATTCACGATGCTGGCGACGTTCTGCAGCTGCTCAGTCGGTGTTGAAAGATTGTTCAGAGCGCACCTGTACACACATGGCTGGAGAGTGGAGAGACGAGGTGCTGCGCGAGGGTGTAGTGCTCCATTATAGCACACTCAGGCACGCCGTGCACAGCTTGCGGCAGTATCTGAAACAGGTGACGCGGTGTTTGCGGTACAGAAGAGTGTTGCTTTGTGGCTCAGGTAAGCCAGAGAGATAGCATTTGCATGTGTGCACGTGCGGCGGACAAAAAAAAGACTTGCTGATACACTCCCGCTCAGCTGCTTCTCAGAAGCTGTACGTGGATACTTTTATTGCTGGGCATCGCAAGCTGCACTGTCTTTAGAAGATGGCTTAGTGCTTCTATCACTCACTTCCAACAGCGCGTCACCTCATTGCTCCAAATAGACTTGCACACCGGGCACTGCCAGCAGCGCTGATTGTCATTGGTGATATAGATCATGGTGTGGGTGGTATGTGAGAAGCACAGGTATCTTTAAAGTACCTGGCCGGCCCAGACTCATCCCGGCTACTGTTACGGTTGCCGCCGCCGTTCTCGAAGCGATGTTTGTGTAGTACAAATGAACAGACATGCATTATCTCAACAGTAAGGGGGTATGAAGTTGCTATTACTGTGCGGTTGTGCGATTAGACTACCTGCGGTTCTGCTCCCTGGACATTTTGCAGAATGCGCTGTGTCGACATTGAGACTGAGTATCTATAGAGGCGTTGCACCCACTTCCTGCACCACGACATGTTGAATGGCCACCAGTCACCGCATGCTACGCATTGCCATTTGTAGTCTCCTGTGTTCATCATCGTTCGCTAACTTGGCTCGCTGTGTGCACGCACGCACGCACGCTTTTATACTCGCACACGTGCACGATGCAGTATGCAGGGATAGTTTGGTTGAGATTATGCAGTGTGCATATAGAAAAAGTCACGTGTTTTGGACTCGTCTTAGATTTTAGTAAATTGAATCAGTCAAAATAGAGTTGTCTCTCTCTCGCGCTGCTACTGTCACGATGGATTTAAATATGGTTTGAGAATAGGAGAGCTGCTGTGATGAGCGTCTGGGAGCAGATGCTGTTGCTGAATTACTCGCTTTGGTCGTTGTGTGTGGATGGATAAAATGAGGACGGAGCGGAGTAAGGAGAAGAAGGAGGAGTAGGCGAGCACATCAAGAACGTGACTGAAGAGCAGCAAATGCATGCTAGAAATAACAAAGTTTCCAACTCCGAGCATCGATGCTTCCGCTGAAGCATTCTACCGAGGTTGCTGATACCAACCAGTGAACCATTCGCAGTACTACCACAGCCACAAACACTTCTACGCCTCTACTTGGCTGCAGTCAGTGTGTCATGGGAGCAAGCCGGGCTGAGACTGCATGAGTGACGGCAATGACGACGGGGAGGGCTACTTACTTTGCGCAGTAACGCGACTCGAAAACGTTGGTGGTGCCACAGCTGTGACATGTCCAAGATTTGCTGCTCTCGTCGACGCAGGTGAGGCGTTGTGAGCGTGAGTGGGTGAGGCAAGCGGTGACGAGCTGCGTGGATGTCAGCGAAGCAGTGCAAGTACACACCAGCCACCCACTTTGATTGTCATTGTCAGTAAGTGAGATTACTCGTTTGAGAAGGAGTATTTATGGTCATGCGCAATCTCAAACACGTGCCTAGCGTGCGCACAGCGATATCTATGACTCCTCTGCTCGTTCGTACGACCCCAAGCTGATAAGATAGCAACAGAAATGAAGCAATTGGGTATTATGCATTAAATATACTGTTTACACGGTCTTTTGAGGAGTGTTTGTCGTGTGTCTTTCTCTGCCTTAGCTATGGAATCTCCTTGCCGAAGCGTGCGCTGTCGTACTTGCAGAATACGCTTGAGTGTTGTTAGCTAGTGTAAGCTACAGATGCTCCGCTTACTTTTCACAAATGCGTGCTTCTTGAGGATTGCGATAACGACCTGGTCAGATTGAGATATTGAGCGAAGGATGCCTTATTTGATGCCTTCACCCACATATAGGACACGCCCAAACGTCTAGCACTGCATTCTTTGGTTGCACGAAGAGGCTGACTTGGTTGGCGGGAGCGAGCAAGTTCTGAGTGCGAGAGGTGAGACGGTGATGGGGCGAGTGAGCACTGCACTCACGTAGCAAGTCATTTGAGGAAGTTTTTAGTGTGAGAGAGACAAGAAGTGCATCGAAAGTCTTATCTAGGCGCTGGCGCAGCGCTGATTGACTTTCTGAAAGGTGGTCTGACTTCATTCTTTGAGTCATCCGCAAACAGTGCAGAAATGCGGTGCAAATGCTGCAACAATGGTTTCATTGTGGTAGTCGAGCATCAGAGTGTCCCTCATTCGCTCTGCCGCAAAAAGGGGACTCGGCGAAAATTTACAGCGCACCCGAAATTTCTGAAAGAAAGAGGTGGATTTGAGGTGGCTGATGGGTTTTGATAGGTGTGAGAAGTATATAGGACAGTTGTACCTCGCTTGAATCCCATTACTTAAGCTACTTGCTTTGTTTGTGCTTGGTGAATGAGTGAGATAAGCAGGATATTGAGCGGAGATGGTACATGGCGAGACTGCGAGACCTGAGCATCTGACAGCTGATTGCTAGTTCAGCCAATCGATGGCCGAGTCTCGCACACGGGCCGGCACTCGGGCAAGCGTGAGCCTGACAGGCATTGAATTAACGGAATCATTAATTTAGTGAATAGTTTACTCTATAACCTCCTTCAGACCGATATTTAGTGCATTCCCCGCTGAGATCCGTCGCCGACGCCGCGCTGCGTCACCGCATTCCATTCCATTCCTCCACACAGTGGCGAACGGTGCGGTACACGGTACATAGTACACGTTAGCAATGAATCGCCAGCGGAGATCAGATCACCCCACCCTTCTCTAGAGGGAGGCATCGGATGCATCGTCGAGGGTGGCAGTTCCTGCGTCTGTTATCAACGCTTACCTCATTGTGCATACGGCATGCATATTCTAAGGCCTTAGACGATGATCTAACGTCAGACACCAATGAAACCAATGAAACAAACATATTCTCCTCACTCCTCAATCCTTATCCCTTCCGGGTGTGTATCGAATAAATAAAATAAATAATTGCAATTATACGTCCAGTAATAAATTAGATGCTTTTGTTGCTGAGCGTGCGAGGTGCTGAAACACAGTTTGAGACGGGTGTGTCTAAGACGGTGTCTGATGCTAGCAGCATTTGGCTAGAACCGTGAGTGTGCCTTCTCGATAGCTTCGCGAGAGAAGCCGCATTTCTCGCTGTTGAGTGTGTAAGAGAGTGTATACGCCACCGCAAAAAGACCACCACCCACTTGCAGCAGAATCTGTAGCTGTGCGTGGACCAGTACCCGCATGAGCAGAGCCAGAATAGGTGTGGCTGGGGGTTGAATTGAGGCTGGTTGATTGTCGTGTTGGATTTGGTGTATGGAGCGTACGTCGCTCTGCCGTGGTGAAGTTGCTGGTGTTGGTGCATTGTGTCTTCTCTCTTGATTGATGACTGTTCACTATCACCGTCAACAAACAAGAGGTTTAATCCCGGTTTTATTGTGCGCAAATAAAAAACACAGAATTAAATTGTTGATCGCCTCCCCAGCCGTCGGCCAGCTGCACTACTCCTTGGCCAATGGGCGTTCTGGACAACGAAGGGAAGGGAATGCTGACGTATATTGTACAATGTTTGTTGATAATTCTATTCTCTATCAATACTGTGTCTATAGATGGGTATAGCTTAATGACGCTGCTGGGTATATCTAATCGTTCGTCGCGTTTCCGTCGCCGTGCTCAGCCGACTTGGCGTATGCAGCTGCAGCTAACTCGGGAACCAAAAAGAGGAAGCTTTTGGAGGGCGTGGAGAGACGCAAGCGAGGCTGTATACACTATCAGCTATGCTCTTACTCTACTTCCAGTCTACACTCACTTATGACACACCTCGTGGTTCTCGTGGTTGCTCAGCTTGCAGCTCGTGCACCGCCAGACCCACACCCGTGGCCCACATTGACTCTCAGCTGATCCACAGCTAGAGGACGTCGAGTAGTACGAGTACGGCGAGGACTGTCTTCGCGCTTAGAACTGCTTCCGGTATGTTGCTATTCACTCACCATTTTTGCTAAATTGCAAATTCAATAAATAGTAGTCACTCAACAACGCCATTCTCCTTCTATTTATCCACCCACTCCTCACAGTTCCTGTCCAAACCTTATCCGCCCTTGCCTTTGTCTCTCACACAAAGAAGACGCGACGCGCACCACCCCAAATCAAACAAAGAAAGATATTGCATACAGATAGTCCAAATAGTTATTTAAATATTCATGGCGTGTAGCGTGAGCGTGTTGACGCGCAAAGTGTCTTTATCTTCGCGCGTGCTTGTTCACATTCTACGCATCTCGAAGTCGTTGCGACCACCTCTCTGACCAGCAGGAGGAGGAGGAGGAGGTGGTGGTTGTGGGTGATGTTGGTGTTGGTGAGGCGCACCCGCGATAGTTTCTGGCGACTGCACTCTCACTCTTCCCGCTTCCACCTGCGCTGGCGTGGCAGCGTATGGCTCAGGCGTCGGCATTGGCGGTGGTCCAGTGTGCGGCACGCTTCCATGTGGCATCTGCATCGTGAACGTGTCTACTGTGTTCTCTCTGGGTACAGTCTCCAGTCCACTGTGGTACAGCGCCTCGTCCTCCGCGTCCATCTTCTGGATCAGCGCGCGACGACCGCCATTCAGGCCCATCGAAGCAGCTCTGCGGAGATCAGTGGTGCGCTCGTCATCTGGAAGCGGTGGCGGCGCCTGCTCGGCTGATGGCGCTGGCTCGACGTATGGCACCTTCATGTACTTGCTTGGAACGGCGGGCGCGTCTGGATCGCCACCTGGGCCGTAGATGCGGGACTCGGCGAGCGCTACCTTGATTGCGATCATCCACTTCACGTGGCGCTGCGTCTGCAATGAGCTGTTCTGCCAGTTCGTCTTGTAGTTGATCGAAGTGCTCAAAGTCATCTTCTCCTGGTCTGGCAAGTCGACAATGTTGATATCGCACTCCTGGATGAAGTCACGCCTCTCCGTCTTGAGGAAGTGCAGCATACGCGATCTGAGGTCTTCGATTTGGTCGAAGGTGGTGCCGTATGCGACGTTGAACGTGAAGGACTCCGACGTCGATCCGCTCCTCCTGTAGTTGTGCACGTACTTCTGGTTCAGGACGACGTGCGGTGCTTGCGTGATCGTACCGTCCATTCTCTTGAAGATCGAGTACAGCAGGTTCATTTCCTTCACTGTCATGTCGTAGTCGTCGATCTTGACCCTGTCGCCGACGTCGTATGGGTGCTTGATAAACAAGAAGATGATGGAAGCAAGAATCTCCTGGGCCGTGGTACCAATCAGCCAAGACAGACCGAGAACGAGTGAACCAGCGGAGGTGACGAGCGTCGAGAACTTGACGTCCAACATGGCAACTGTGGGGAGTGCGTTAGTTGGGCGTCTTGGTTGTTCTCAGGACACCCACCAATGACGAGACATGCAGCGACGACGTAGATGGTCATGAAGATCTTATCTAGTGCTGCAACTGCACTATCCAAGTCGCGCATACTTGACGACAAAGCGAGTCGTTCTCTGTGGACCTCCAAGCATGCCATCTCGATCTCTTCCACTGTGACATCACCGTTATCGTCCTTATCGAACACGGCGAACGCTTCTTCCGCGGTGTGTAGATCTGGGAAGAAGTGCTGGATGTCGCTGAGGACGAGGCTGGAGCGATAAGGTGGAGCGAACGAGTAAAAGATTCTGCGAGCAAGATGACGCGTCTTCTTACCTGAAGCGAGCGCGGTAGTGACCATTGACATTGGCGAGTTTGGTTGCAAGACGGAGCTACCTGCTATCTCTGATGCGACATTACCGAGTGCGGTGGTAGCGTTAGTGGCAGCCTCTTTTGCTTCGCGCGCCGCCTTTCTGAACATCCTGCCTGCCTTGATACCGCCTTTCTCTTTGCCGCGCTTGCCGAACCCGTCGAGGGTGTCTTTCCTGCCGAGGTCTCTGCTGCGTGCGTAGAGTGCGGCGAGCACCTTGACCTGGAACTTCTGCTCGCGGATGCGGTCATCGTAGGAAGTGCGATGGAAGTTGTACGCGATGAGCTGTATGACGATCTTCTCGCCTGCCAATATGGACGCACATATGATGATACCTGCATGCACTTGCGCCATAACGGACAGTGTGCTGTACGAGTCATCTGAGTGGTCTCTGGAGAACTTGACGAGAACGACAAAGTTAAAGACAGCCCATACGGCCACAGTCCATCCCACTGCGGCAAGGTACTTCTCGCACCTGACAAAGTAGTCGATGAGTTGCTTTCCATTGGGGACGATAACGGCTACAGTGTGTTTGGCGATCCAGGGGATAATCTTGGAAGCTGCCCAGCTAACCCACCAGCCTACCCAGATGGTCTCGAGCCAGATAGACCACCAGAGGAGACGGACGCGGAGGAGTTCAGCGTCTGGTGCGGTCGTTACGGATATAATCAAAGGAATGGCGAGGATACCAGCGATGGGGATGACGAATATAGCCCAGCGAGTGATAATTGAGGTGTTTATAAGAAAGAAGTAAAGTCTTACTATCTTGGATTTGGGTACGTCGCCTTCAGCGAATTGGAAACGATTGTGTTTAGCGTCTGCAGCGCTGTACTGGCTCCAGCCACGCAGAGCGTCAAATGAGGAGTTCTGCTTCTTGTACGGAGGACGTTTGTGGCCTGGAGTGGTTGATTCGTTGAGGGTGTTCTGCGTAGACGCCGTTTCAGGGATAGGCATGGACATGGGCATTGTCAATGGCACGTCACTGAACCCAACGCCCGTCTTCTCGTCCTGGGTGTCGACGCTTTGTGGCTGCGTGAGGTTCGTCGTGCTCGAGTCCACTGAAAAGCGTTCAAATCAGCGAGGATGTTCTACACCAGCCACTAATACTGCCACTCACTGCCGTGCTTGTCCGAGTACTCGTTGCTGTGTCGCATGTACGGGGACTGGGGCATCAGCGGCGAGACTGGCTTATCGTAGAGGCTGACTCCGGGGTTGTGGCTATGCTCGTCGGTGTCTGAATCCGAGTGCTGCGAGCGCTGCATCGCCGTGTCTTCGCGGCGGCTGCCTCCCCTGTGACTGTGCATAACCAACCAGCAAAAGAAGTCTCGACTCCTCGGTTAATTATTAACGGCGACGACAAAAAACACCGAAATGAATCCAATCAAATTATTATCCAGCTGGCTCTTCTACGGTGCTATACACGAATTCAGTGCTCCTCCCGCGCCCAATTCCCCTCCTATCGTCGTATACGCGGGTCTAGGAGACTCAGTGCTCAGTGACGGCATGCAGGATTTCATGGCCGAGCTGGCCGAGCGCTACAGCACCCAAGTGTATGGCATAAGCGTCGCCGACACTGTTGACCAAGATAGACGGCTCAGTGGCGTGAGTAGCGCGCGGGTAGCGTCATGGATTTTATCGCGCACGCTCACACTCCACACAGCTCTCAGACGCTAATGACAACGTCGCCGTGGCGTGCCAAAAGCTATCGCGGGACTTGGACGGCGTCCCGCACGTCAACGCTGTCGGGTGAGTACCTTGTTTTTAGTGTGACGTAACGCAGCACTGCGGCGTACACTTGTATGTAGATTTACAACCGCTTACACGCTGCAGCCTCTCGCAGGGTGGACTATTCCTGCGCGCGATAATCGAGCAGTGCGATGGTGGGTGACAATTTCCATCTCGTTCGCCCAATAACACACACACCTACAGACATTCCACAGTTCGACAACCTCGTCACATTCGGTACTCCACACATGGGCGTAGAGCGTCTGCTGCAGTGCTCGCCGCGCGACTGGGTCTGCCACTCAGCGCAGCTGGTGACGAAATGGGGAGTCTACAGTGATTACGCACAACACCATGCCGTTGTAGCGCAGTACTACAGGGATCCAGTACGTTACGCTACCTACCTCGATAAATCGACGTGGCTCGCTACGCTCAACAATGAACGCATCCTGCTCGGTAATGACGAGTACGACGCGACGTACGGCGATAGACTGGCCAGTCTCGATGGCTTCACTGCTGTCATGTTCGATGAAGGTGTGTTAGCGTACCAAAAAGAAGCGTTTCACTAATACAATTCTCAAGACACTGTCGTCAACCCTAGACAATCGGCGTGGTTCGCTTCCTCGCCTGTCTCCTCGGAGTATGCTGCCAAGGATGACATTGTCGCGCTTGAAGAGCAGCCCATCTACACACATCCACGCGATCCACTAGGCCTCAGGAGGTTGAACGAGGACGGCAGACTGCATCTGAAGAGCTGCGCTGGACAGTGAGTGGTGCGCGCTTAAAAACACACTTACTAAGACCCTACAGACACCTTCACCTCACTGACGACTGTCTGTGGCCGATCCTAGACGACGCATTCACCTAGTGTCGAGTATGCAATCGATTAATCTATGTGTACATGTAATTATTATAGTGTAGAGATAAAACAACAGCTTGAGTACATGCAGGATGAGCAGTATGCAGGATGCAGAGTGCGTGAGAGGGTGGTGGGATGCGAAAGAGAGGGGGGAGTGAGAGTGAAAGAAGAGATGTTGAGCGAAAAAGAGAGAAAGAGAGAGACAGAGGGAGAGAGTAAGACCCCCTCCGTCTCAACGTATTCCATTACGAATGTTAAGCGCCGAATTCTCGCCGTATCTGATATCCTTGACGGGCGAGCCAGTCGTGCCCTCGAAGCGGTTATCGACTTTAAGTGACGGGAAAGCTTTCCAGAAGCGAATAGTCTCATCGCCTGAGCCAGTAACGATAGTCTCGCCATCGGGGCTAGCAGCGAGATAGAGCACGCGATACGTGTGACCAGTCAGCGTAGCCACCTGCGACATAGACGGGTACTTCCACACTGAGATGTGATTCTGGTGGTTAGTGCCTGAGTACCCATGTGTAGACACTAATTCCTGAGTGTTTTTCGAGAACCACAATTTGCAGACCTGGCGCTAGTGGTCAGAAGGGTTGTTCAGACACCAAGACACTCCACACTCACCTGACTACCGGTATCCCAATCGCCTACGCTGCGTCTATCGCCCTTGAGCGTATCCCAGAAAAGGATGCGACGATCAGACGTGCCACCCCCGCTAGCGAGTATGCCTCTATGGTGCGGGTTCCAGCTGATGGCCTTCACCGCAGCCTCGTGTTCCGTGTATCTGTGTATGTAATTGAACGAGCGGGTGTCCCAAACGTAGAGTTTATTATCGTTACCGCCCGACGCCAGCATATCGCCAGCTGGATTATATTCGAGACCAGTGATTTCCTGCTTATGGCCAATGACGCGCTTGATGTAGTGATCCTTAACGCGTACGTCTCTCACGAGCACGTTCTTATCTCTGGAGCCAGAACTGAGCATGCAATTGGACCACGAGAGTGTACCAGTGCGGTTCGAATGCCCCTGCATCACTCGCAACAGCTTCCCACTAGGCACATCCCAGATTTGTACATTACCCGTACGCAGCCCAATCGCCAGCTGTGATCCTTTGTTCGTCCACCGGAGACTGCTGACAGACTCGTCTGGGTCTGCATTCTCTAGCTCGCGGACATTGCACAGCGTCATGACTTGCCCCGTCTCCGCCATCCATATGTACACCGTCGACGCGAGCGCGACAGCGAGGATGTTGGTCGCTGACCAGTCGAGCAGATTGAGGTAGTAGTCGTCAGCTAGCTCCGGGGCGTCGAGTACCTTGTATGGAAGTTTTGGGATCTTGCGCAAGTTGCGTCGCGGCGACATTAGCAGACGGTGACTATCAGATTTGACGGGTGAGGTGGAGTACCTCTCGTGAGCTGCGCTATCTAAGCCGATACTGTGGCTGCTCCGACTCGACGGCGAGGATGGGAGATAAGTAAATACCTTGGAGCGCGGGGTGATGGGAGTGCTCGGCGTGCTTGGACCATACGAAGGCTGATTGGAGCTGGAGGACTGCCTGCGTGACGATGACGGGGAATTGGGGATCGCCGAGGTGGATTCACTGCCGAAGAGTTCGTTGCTGAGGAGGCTACTGAATGTGCGATTGCTTTCTTCTAAAGAGAGGGTTTAGCGTTAACGCAAACTCACCAACAAACATTGCACTCACCCTTCACGGCATCTACCTCACCGCCAGCGAGACCAATGAGCTTTGGCTCGCGGGGGGCGTTGTCGAGGAGAGATGGAGGACGCTTCTTGGGAGATGGCGACGCGGGCGGTGCGCTGGGACCGTCACCGAGTGTGTATGTCTGCCGACTGATGGACGATCTGGCGGGAATGAAACGATCGCCAAAGCCCGAGCGTTTGCGTGGCGTGGATGGGCTGTCGTTATTTGACATGTATGAATTATCGCCTGAAATTATTTAATCGCTCTTGATCGTTGCGGAGATAGAGAGGCGGCAGGCAAAAGCCGGATAAGAGGGCGCTACCAAATGCGTAAACGAGTCGGAACAAAGTGGAGGGAAGTGAGTGAGAATGAGAGATGCTTAAATGCGTTTCTAAGTGTGCTTTGCTACGATAGCAGCCATTCTTTGATTATAAATCTCAATCAAGAACATCTCAATTTGGAAAGCGTGGACGAACGAATACCAAAACTTCAAAACTTGTTGAGACGGTAAATCTACGCGTAAAATACTTGTCACACTCTTACTTGCCTTTTTTCCAAATCTCCAAATTCCGCTCTCGCCGTCATCTCTCTCTTGTCAACGGCGAGGTCGAGGAGTGGAATAACGAATTCGTATGGCGAGCACACTGACGCACAACTCGGCGTTTCCGCTATCAGCACTGGCGTGGGCGAACACGCCTGGACCCACACCGTACGCGCCCTCACCGAATCTCTTACAACGTCCACAAGCCATAGCGCATTCCCCCGAGGCTTCGTTCAGACTCGCGGTGGGATCATACATCGAAGACTACAGTAACCAGATCCAAGTATTAGGATTGAGCAGCTCGTTGCCGTTGACAGACGCAGACGCACCGCCGACGGGGAATGATGGAGGTGATTTCAACGTACTCGCGCAAGCTCATCATGGTTATCCAGCTACCAAAGTCGCTTGGGAACCTAGTACCTCTAATCCACACTCTCCACTCAAACGCGGTAGAAGCGAATTACTCGCTAGCTCTTCTGACGTACTCAAGATATGGGAGTACGCAGAGAGCAACAACACCCAGAATACTCATAATCAGGGCTACGTGCATCATCACTCACAGCCTATCACTAATACCCCTTCTCACTCCCTCTCACTCGTTTCGCAGTTGACACCCAAAGCACCAGGCACAGCAGCCCCGCTCACCTCGTTCAGCTGGAACGAGACTATACCATCACGCATTGTGACGTGCTCAATAGATGTGAGTTGAGTCGTCAAGCGAAGGCATTAGCTGATGCACTCGCAGACGACATGCACCGTATGGGATCTGGATACACGCACCGCGATAACACAGTGAGTGAAAGTGTTGTTGCATGCGCTACTTATACTCACAATAACTCAGATTGATTGCACACGACCGCGAAGTCTACGATGTCTCATGGCTGCCTCGGTCCTCCGACATATTCGTCTCAGTCGGTGCGGATGGATCACTGCGAGCATTTGATCTGCGCAGTCTCGAGCACTCGACGATACTTTACGAAACATCCTCACCAACGTCCTCCACGACAGACACGACCAAGAAACACCAGCAGCAGCAACAGCAACAACAACAGCGGTCGAGTGCTCCACTACTTCGACTAGCATTCAACCCACATGATAGCAACTACCTGGCAACATTCCGACACGATAGCGGGGAGGTTAATATACTTGATATGCGTTCACCGGGTGCGCCAGTGACGAATATTCGCGCGCATAGGCAAGGGGTGTCGAGCATGGCGTGGAAACCTGACGGGAGCTTGCTGGCGACGGGGTCGGATGACTGCGCGGTGCATGTTTGGGATATCAAGGGCAACAAGGACAAGGACAAGGGGAGAGGAATGAGCAGACAGAACAGCACGAGCAGCAATAGGGCGAGTGTGATGAAGGAGAGCGTGCTTAGTCACAGAGGGACGAGTCAAGTACATAATCTGGCTTGGTCGAGTTATTCGGCTTTCTACAACGTCAGACACCCTTCAACGCTGTACCCGAGCGGTGGTGGTGCGTATGGCGTTGATGACTGGATAGCAGTGGCTTCGGGTAACCAAGTGAAGGTGCTGAAATTGTAAAAAAGAAGAAACACATTGTTGATAAGCGACTGCCATGAGTGGGATGAGCGGAGTGATGATGGTAGTGAGCGTGCTGCTGCTGGTGCATGGTGGGGGAGTGAGAGTGTCTAAGGATCTTATTAACGAGTGTTCACAGCTGGATTTTCTACGTTTGAAGCAAGATCGGTGCATGTAGAGCACCCGCCGATTGACGTGAGCGGGGGGAGAGTAGACCAAGTACTCTAGGCTAACAATACACACCCAGGTAATCGTGGAAACTGTCTCAAGTCTGGTGTTGTTCACGGTATCGCTGTTACTGCGTAGCAAGAAGCTTGTGAGTATCGAGTGGCAGGCGGTGATGAAGACGCGGTGAGGATGGTTTAAATAGAGTGTACAATAGGTGCTGACAGGAGCAGGACAATTGATGATGTTGTGAATAAGCCGAGTTTTGTAAATGTGTGTCATCGTTGATTGAATGCTTTCATTTCTACCTTCTGATTCCCGGTGGAGGTGGACCGCCTCTTCCCCTTCTAGCGTTGGCGCGCATTATGGTAGCTCTTCCTCTTGCAGTACCAATACCTCTGCCCTTCATAGCGTTAGGACCAACGCGTTTGAACCTGGAGTGAGTGTGAGGGGGTGTTGAGGCAGCGTATAGAACTCCTCACATTGGTGCATTCTGAAGCATGTCTGGGACCACAACGAATTTGATCATCGAACCTCGGATGTAGACTTGGTCGAGCTGGGACACTCTGCCGTCTCTGGCGGTGACGGTGATATCCTGCAAGCTGACGTTGAGATTGTCCTCGGCTGGGTTTGGTTTAGTTAGGGGTTGGTGGTAATTCAATGGCTTGCTCACCTTCCTGCAACTTTCCTCTGTATAATTGACCACTCTTGAGTTCAATGGATACGACGTGACCGAGGGCTATTGAGTGATAAACAGGAGTATTCTATTACTGCAACCACCCCACTCACACTCGTGTATCAATTTTATTGGGACGGAGCTCATCGCTGTTGGGAGATGGTGGTTGCGACAGTTCAACGACGAGCAGAGAGATATGGCCAATCCATTCGAAGAAAAGCAGGCAATTTTGCTAGAGCGGATAATAAAGAATGTCGTGGGTGGCGTGGCTTGTACAAGGTCCTAGTAACGGTGGATCTACAGGGCAGATGCAACGAAGCATTCACAGAGCTCAATCAGTGCGTTGAGGACGTGAACTCAGCCAATAGAGACACAGTCATAACAGCCAAGCTATTCGACAACTACAACAGAAACGTCAATTACAACTTGAAGGCCATTAACGAGCTCAAGAAGCCTTTGTAAGGTGTTATTCCTGTTCAATTACCTGTAAAATACCCTGATACGCGTACATCTCTATTAATATCCACACTGCGCCGTATGTGCTCTTAAAGCGGTGCTAGAGATCTCACCAACGACGTGGCTGATAACTGTTTTTATTAGAGATCTGGATACTACAGCCTCTTAATTTACTTCACCTGCCTGTACATTCCCCAATTTACCCTAAAATGGAAGTGTACATTCCACGCCCAACGCTTCTTTAACCACAACCACCATGAGGTTGCTTAGTATTTTGAGTGCGTTATAGCCATTACCAGCGTATACATCACTCTAACACACTCTCACAGCCACACTCACTCTCCTCTTCGCTCTATCTCTCGCTACGCCACTTGTCGACGTGGTCAAGAACCAGGTCCAGGTCTTGGGCGGCAAGGGCCACCCAGAAGACGCTCTTATCCATCTCATACGCACCGACGATCTCTTATCCGACGATGACAAGCAGCTCCTCGAGCGTCAATCTCACTTGGTCTTCAAAATCCACTACGACGAAGCACACAACGCAATTTTCGTCAACGGCGGCAAGATCGATTTAACTGATGAATCCATTATCAACTCGGACGAGCCACTCCACCCTGGCCCTATTGTCAAGGTCGAGTCTGTCAAGCTCAGCCACGACGAGATGCAGCAGACCGACCAAATCAAGCAAGAGCATCTCGACAAGCTTCCAAAGGGTATCCTCGCTGCTCAACTCCGCTTGAAGAGCGTCAACGTTGATGAAAACACCCGTCGCCTTATCGTCTTTATCAAGGTACTCGAAGATAACGGCGCAGGAAAGCATTCACAGAACCCTGTATTCACGTTGCAAGTCACTCAACACCCACCAAACCCTGCACAAGAGATCATGCACAAAGCTAAGCTCAACGCTGACAAGGAGGCTTTCCTCGGCCGCTTGAAGGAGAGCATGGCCAAGATGCACCACAAGGTGTACAAGATCGTAGGCATCAAGCCTGCCAACAAGCACCACCTCATGCTCCCTCCACCTCCAATGGTCATGCTCAAGCACGGCGACAAGCTCGTCAAGGTGCCATGCAAGATGGCTGGCGGTAGAATGGGTATGGGTATGGGCAAGCACCACGCACACGGTGTCCACCCAGCTGCTGGCGGCGACCACCCACACCCTCACCCACACCCACACCCTCACCACCACCACAACAGACCTAGACCATGCGTCAAGGAGGCTCTGCGTAAGGCATTCGCTACCCTCAAGGTCAAGCTCTCGCATCTCTCACACCTCACCCTCGTCATGGCTGCACTCTTCTCCCTCTGCACCACTGCGTCTCTGTTCCACATGGTCAGAGCAGTCAAGAGAGTGCGCGCGCGCCACGCCTACGAGTCTCTGCCAGCATACGACCAAGTCGAGGTCGTCGTCGCTGAGGCTGAGAGCGAGAAGGAGGGTGTCAAGAACACTCTTTAAGAAGCGAAGCTTCTCTAACGACTCATTCTTGCTATTTTTTCGTGTATTTACTATCAACAAAGTGTCAATGAACTATTTCTTATTTGCTGATATGGTACTGTCTGATATATTGGTTCATTATATGGGTACAAGATGGGTTCTTATGTATGCTTATGCGTGTCTCACAAATGACAACCCAACGACGACGACGACTCGTTCGAAGGCGCGACTTCAATTTCTCTAGAGTGGTGGAATTGAGCGATGTAAAACGACGATTTCGGACATCACCCACCTATGGAAAACGTAGTGTCCAGTACCCGCGCCGACGATGACAGCCGCGATAAGGAAAGCGTTGTACGTCATGACTGAATTGAGGGGTAAGAAGCAGTCACGTGCCATAGTCACCCCTCACAGATCAACATGAGGAAGAAAGACAGTGCGGCCGAAGCCGCGTAAAGCAAGCTGCGCTGTATTTGCTGATGTTTCGGTACGAGTAGTTTGCTTTTTGAGAGAGTGAATCTGGGTGTACGTAATGCAATACACCTCGCTCACGCTGGTGTCTGCAATGCGCGTCTGTTATCATCGCTGCTTTCTACATCGACGTGCACATCACCAGCGTCGACATCGACACCCGCGCCCGCCGTTTTCTGATACGATGCGTGAATGTTGTACGCTATTGCCAGACTGTTGGCGATGGACGTGTCCAGCTTGCGCATCCTGTATTTGAGCCACTCGAACGTGACGCCGAGGAAGGCTATGACGACCAGTGAGAACAGCGCTGAGGCTGTGGACGTTATGTGCCTGTAGAATGCGCTAAGCTTGGAACGCTGGTGCATTCGGTATGCGCATACCAGCTAGAGAAGACTACACAGCGGTCTACAACATACATGAGCGAGGTTACTATTGAGTCATGCACACTCACCTTGTATATCCTATTCCTCATAAGCACTCTCATCCCCTCTCTCTCCTATACACCAAACTCACCCAGTTCCACAGCATGTCCATCTACGTATGTCAGCAAGGCAGCACCGCACACTAATCACCCACCTTGCACATGGCCGGCATCGGCATATCCATATCGCCGTGATTATGATTCATTCTGCTTATTTCGCGATGTGAAATTGCGATATCGATGACGAACGTCGACAAGGAAACCTGGGCAGATAAGGTATGTGCATTCATTCTAATGGTACAATTTTCTATAATCTACTTGTATATGCTGCTCTATACTCTTTCTCTATTACTAGTGCATACTGCGTCTCCTGTCCACTCCCCACTCTCCCCTCACAGCCGACTCAACGCTTTCTCCTTACTGAGCAAGAAAAAGTCCACGTCCATCGCCAGTCTATCTATCTCAGCCTGCGTGTTGTGCGCATGTATACACACACGCACACGGTCACTGCCCAGCGGCACCGTCGGGAACGTGATATGTCTGACGCAGAAACCGCTTTTCTGTAGATACTGTGCGAGTTCTTTGGAGTGGGGAGTGACGATGGGTATGATTGGTGTGTTGTCTGCTGCGTCCGTCATGCCCACTTGATCCAGTCTATTGATTCGCTTCAGTGTGCTCCTGAGATATCGCGAGTTCCGAACAAGTCTGTTTATATCCTGTGCAACGTAATCAGTAAGCTAGCACGCCATCTCAACACACCCAACCCACATCATCCAATCCCCCACTCGCCAGCACCTCGTGTACGATATCGAGTATGTGCAAATTAGCGTGCGTCATGCTAGTCGAGAAGATGAGTGGTCTGGCGTAATTGACGAGATAGTGTCTGACACTAGATTTGCAAGTGACGACTGCGCCAGCCGCGCAGAGCGCTTTACCGAAAGTGTTGAGTTTGACAGCAACGTGTTTATCGAGACCGAGCGCAGATGTTAATCCGCGTCCTCTACCAATATATCCGGTGCTATGTGCCTCATCTACGACGAGATGCGTATTGGTGTGCAGCTGCATTGCGTCCGCTATCTCAGCCAGCGGACAGAGATCACCGTCCATCGAGTACACTGCTTCGACAGCTACGAAAACACTTCCATTAGGCGTGACCTGAGCTGCTTTACTCAACAGCTCTCTCAAATGCGATACATTCGAATGCTGCATCGCCCACACTCGCTCTCTGCTCACTCGGCTCGCGCGCATGCCGTCGTGCACCGAGGCGTGTATGAGCTCGTCGTAGATGATAACGTCGGTGGAGTCTGGCAGTGTAGAGAAGATGGAGTAGTTGGCGTCGTACCCGCTGTTGAAGAGGAGAGCGTCGTTGTGAGGGTTGTAGAAGCTGGCGAGACGGCGTTCAAGTGAGCGATAGAATGTACTGTCACCGTCTAGCAGTCGTGAGCCACCGCTACCCATCACTTCACTCTCTGCTAGCCTCACTTTCACTCTGTGCGTCAGAGATGCATTTCGAGATAAGGAGAGATAGTCGTTGGAGGAGAAATCTATAAGGTTGTTGGTAGTGATTGGATTGACTACGTCACTCTGCAGCCGCCGTATCATGCCCTTCTCCTCCCGCCGCGCTAGAACCCGCTGTATACGCTCCTCCAGTATGTTCATTAGGTGGTTGTGAAGAAAGAAGACACATAAAACACAGGAAATTTCAGAATTAGAAAAGTAAATCCATTATGTAAGTGTAAATCTGCGTAATAACCCCCTCTTTTTGCTCCTCGCGCCTCTCCTCGCTGATATAGACGCTCCCCGTTGCCAATTTATCCGATTTGCCGGACTCGACATCGCCGGCGATAGCGGCAACAATGCGCCTACTGCGTTTGACTGAGGCTGGGAAAGTGCGAGCGATAGTGCTCAATTGTGACTGTTTAGTGTGTCAGAAAGAGGTCTTTCCGCTCAAGACCTAGCTCACGTTGCTCAATGACGCAGGGAGGATATACGACGCATTACGGCTGTCTACAACTGTACAGCTGCAGCTGAAGTGTTGTACTACCAATTTATACGCGTCTGTCGCGTATTCCTTATCGCCATTCTCCGTAAAGACAGCATTATCGACGCGCCAAGTGAGTCTATTGGGATGACTACGCTGGAGTCTAATGAGGTTATAGAGTGCTATAAGGAATATCTCTATGCCTGGATTATTCGTCGTGTGGTGCTTGGAGATAAATGACTTCAACGCAGCGACGATATCCTTACAGTGAGCTCTACTAGGCTTCACCGTAGCTCGCAACTCCTTCAATAGCGTCTCTCTATCTCTCTCTACGCGCGCATGATACTCCCGCCTCACTGCGTCCTGCACGCTGCTCAGCTCCGCTCTGAGCGCCGGCGAGGCGTGTATGAAGAGCTTATCCATATCCATAGCCGTATGCTTTGATCCGCCAGCATAGAATTCTTCGCATTGTTTGCGGAACTCTGAAATATTTATTTGGTTTTCCATGAGTATAGCGGTCTTCTCTCTGACTCTTTGACTATCAAATGATTAAATCGCGTAATTGTGAAAATATACGCTTAGCTGCTATTCTCTGCTCTGCAAGTTTTCTATTGGGTGGGTGTATTAGCAAGGTATTGATGCTGCCGCTGACTCCCCCACAGGAACACTGTTCACGCACTGGATCGCTGATCACGGCACTCTGTGGCAGACGCCGACGGCTGAATCCTTATCTACGTCGCTGTCTTACTATAGAAACCTCGTATCAGCCCCAGAACCAATCAAGATGGTCATAGCCGTCGTTTCCAGTGTCGGTATCTCCTCACTCATTATCGGTCTCATTAATGGTTTCGGCGGTGACTCAGCTTGGGTGTTTGAGGCTGCCAGTCTCTTCCTCTATTCCACCGCAGTCGCAGTGTACTACTTGCACGCACTGCCTCCGCTATCAAACATACCGCTCTCGACAGACAGCAGCATGCACCCGCCATACCACCACCACTGGACAACGCCACCAAGCCATCCTCCCTCCCTCAGCCCATTCGATACCCCAGACGTCCTCCTCCCGTCAACCCCGTCCAACCTCATCGCTGCAATCAGGGATATAGCTGCAGCCAACCTCCTCTCAGCTGTGTCACTCACTGGTGTACTTCTCTTCCTTGCTGGAGACGCCTACGTCGACTACGAACGCAGACAGCAGAGGAGTATGGACAGATGAAGTTTTTCATTTTCATTCAATTACCTCAAATAGTACAATACGTATAAAATCTGTGACGCAAGATGATAGATAATGGTCTGTAACGTGTATTTGTCATTTCCCATCTCCCTTGTCTTGTGTTTTAGTATAATTTATGATGATCTCAATATGCAATGCAATGCTGTAGTTTCTGTTTGTAATTAGCTATATTACCGTGTCCTTTACGCTGTAATAGATACGCAAGATTCACTATACTCCAAATGCTCCCAGGCATTCTCTCGTACTCCCAAACTCCCAAACTCCCGTACTCCTCCCACTCAGTCATTCCTCTTACGCTTCGGAGACGGCGGGTACAGTTCAGGATCTCTAACCCAATCACCTGGCTGCAATCCTAGGGCTTCGGCCGCCTCCGCGTCGCCCAGACTAGCCAGTTGAGCGAGCTTCTTACGACCAGGTCCACGCCTCCTCACCTGCTGAGCGAATGCACAAGTATGCGCAACGCCTCTTCTCTGGCACGGTGAGCATGGATTCTCGCCATCGCATTTCAGCCTCCTCTGTCGACAGTTGAAGCATGCGATGGGCTGTCTCTTGTGCTCGGCCGGTTTGCGCAGGGATTTCGACGTGCCGACGAAGGCTTGCTGTTGCGCTGCGTACGCTGCTGCCGAAGAGAGAGACGACGCAGACGTTGATGCCGTCGGTGGAGGAGGTGGTGGTTGTGGTGGGTATATGCCGTTATTGTTGTTGTTGCTGTTGCTGGGGAGGTGGTGAGGAGTGTTACGCAGTCTATTGGCTTGCGTATGATGAGGTAAGGGCTGCGGTAGTGGCTGCTGGGGCGACTGTGAAGAATGCGGAGAGTGCGGAGAGTGCAGCGACTGTGCTGGCCGTAGAACTTGTTGAGTGTGAAGCGGTCGTTCTGTGTCTACAACTTGCTGGGCCTGTGTCTGTGTCTGCTGTCGCTGCCTCTCTATCCTCCTCGCGTGCTCATCCCGCTCTTGCTGCTCGCTCTGCTGCTTCACGAGCTGGAGCTTGCGCAGGTGATCAATCTGGTCTCTGTGCTGATCGTACGCGATAGCCTCAAACGCCTCTTCAAAGTCGTCGCCGCGGGAAGTGCCCTGGCAAAAGTAATTGAGGTATCGTGACTGATTGTAGAGGTAATTCGAGCTGCTGATAAGGCAAGATTTCCATGGCTGCAATGGCCGCGTGTACAGGAATTCACCAGTCGCTGGCATCGGTAAAACGCAGCCGCCGTCTGCATCAATCCATTTACGTCAGCAACTTGTAGCCACAGCGCGAAAGAAGACAACTAACCGTCTGAGTACTTTGTATTTAAATCACAGCTCCATAAATTATACTCTGTCGGATTTATACTCGGCGCTGTTAAACCGCTTTTACGCTGCATTAAGACCAGGATTTCTATGGCTACATCATACCCACTTGAATATCGACGATTGCGGAAGCGGGAGCCGCTGATTGAGAACGAAACTATTCGTCATTGTCATCTTGTCATTTATAGTGGCCCCTGCCGCGTCGTGTGCTCTCTCCCGTTTTCGCTAATGGTGCGCTAGAAAGAAGCGCCGATTGTGACTTCCGAGCAGCGATTAAAACCAAGCAAATTTTGAAATTACATGGGTGATGAATTTGCTTTATTTATTATTATACAAGTTGATAGCTACTCGCTCTTCGCTCTACTTGACTCCCCGCTATCATCTTTATCATCTTTATCATCTTTTGAAAAAGTACATCACCAGTATAAGCGCGAACGACGCTATTATACCTACTCCGATGTATATGCTGTTATCATTGAGCTGCGTGTCGTGTCAGTTCAGCGAACGTAACAAATTTGCACCCACAAGCACCCAAAAGCTCCACCACTTGCCAATCCAGTCTCCCTGATCCATGTGCTGATTGCAGCTGTCACAATTGTCCACCACGAGTCCCATGATCTGAATCACTGAGATCCCCAATGCCACAGAGACAGACAAAGCCGTGATCACGATCGTGTATTTGTTCAAATCGAGTTTCTTTTGCTGGCTGAGGTGTGCTTCTGAGATGTCTTGCTCTCCATTTCGAAGCGCACCGTACTGCGCGTAATCAGCATGACTAATATCGCTGTCGAGCAGCGTGTCGGTATCGCTCTTAGCGTCCTCGCTCTCTCCGAAGCTCAGCTTCAGCTTGGACTCTTTCTCCCACGCCGTGCGAGGCGTGTACACTACCACCATCATCACATTATCCAGTGAATCAACAAGTATCATCCCACTCGCAAAGAGGAGCGGGAAGAGGAGAACAGCATAGGGTGACTGAGCATCCTCGGCAGCTAATGCAGATACAGACAGCAGCACGATAGACGAGGAGGTGTCGAAACCGAGCGAGAAAAGCATCCCGACGAGCAGAAGCTTGGATGGTCTGTCTACCCAAGTGAGAACGGGTGAGAATATCCTGTATAAGAAAGATGGTGATTTAAGTTGGTTTGTGCGAGTATCACTTTCAATGTCTCTGCCCGTGTCTCTAGAGCTGTCTGAGCCATCCGTGTCCTCTCCACCCAGCTGCAACCCCCTCTCCATAGCCTTGCGTGACTGTATAGCTTGGTACAGGGTAACAGAATTGGCTGCACCTAGTATGAACAGAAATGCTGAGCTCACAGCGCCGCCAATGACACCACCGAGATCCTCCAGTATTTCAAGATTATCATACACTTGTGCACCAGCTATGAGCGCTATAGTGACCACGAGCACGACCGTAGAGTGTCCTTGATGTATTCGTCAGATGACGTAGCTGCGATGCATCAGACCAGACTTACCAGCGGCGAAAAAGAAACCGACGGAGACGGGATAGATTCCTCTGCTGCTCAGCTGCCTGATGCTGTTATCTATCGATGCTATAGTGCTCTATTAGCTGTGTACCAGCCATTCTCGACCAACTTACCGATGTGGTCGCTCTACAGGTCGTTAATAAGCGGTTACGCTTTGTATTCACACTCACGTCCAATCCATGCCTCAGTCCAAGCGTCCACGCTACCAACGCCAGTGACAGCAACCGCCCGGAGAAGCTGAATGCGGCAATGATCCACAGAAACACATTCAGGAGGACGAGCGACGAGAGCAGCGCCACCGCTCTAGTCAGAATTGTCGTCTGGCAATTATACAGCGATGGAATCATCGTTGCGTTGATAAAAGATAACAAAATTCCTTTCGCTGATAAGAAAGCTCGCTCGGAGTTCCTCAGGTGGGAGCTCGGGAAGGCGATGAAATTGAAAAATCTAAAACAAATTACAAGACTTTTAGTTTATGCGTTAATCTCAATACCTGGAGGCGCACCCAGGGCGTCTTTGATAGCCTTGTACATGAAGAACTGGCTGCTGACCAAACCTGCAGTCATCCAAGTTCTAGCGCCGAGTCCGCTCCACAGTCCCTTAAAGCCAGCCTCTTTGGCGAGCGTGATGAGCTGTGATGAAGCTGATTTCGTAGGATCTGGATTCTTGTTGATGGCTGAAAGAAGAGTGTCACCTGGATGAGACAGCACAGCAGCGCCAACACCGGCAATCAATCCACAACCTAATGTCAGACTCAACTCTGCTGATTGAGATTCACTGATTTGCTTTCTCCTCTCTGAGCTCAAACTCTTGTTGACGAGCTCATGACACAGCTCATTCACCTCGAACTGTCCAATAGCGTATGGCACTTGCTTTGCCAAGAGAGGCACGAAGCCTGCATACAGCACCTTGAATCCACCTTGACGTGTCAGCTTCAAGAAGCCATCGACCATGCCATTGGCGAAATTTTTGTCTGACACCAATCGAATTCTGGTGGCTTCGAGTGGGCATAACGCGATGTCTGCCACAAATTCAGCACAGGCTGCTGACGTCAAGTAGATTGGTGTGCGGTTTTTGACAGCTTCCTGGTGTGATCCCATGCCGAGAACGGAAAGACGCTTGAAGTACTCATACATTTCGAACTTGAGACCGCCTGTGAGTACATACTGTCAGTATGAGTTCCTCGGTAGAGAAGTCTCGGCCGGCGAGAAAAGCGTACCTTGGAAGAAGTACCCCACCCTTAATATAACGTCAGAAGGGGTTTTCAAGTGTAAAAAGAGGCTCACGCAGTTGGACCGAATCCGGTGAGAAGCGCTGAAGGACCTTCTGTCGCTATCAGTCTACGAGCGCCGCTAACGAGGTTGAGTTTTCTGTACTCGTCCTGCACCTGGATTCTCGTTTTTGTGACGTCGAGAGGAGTCATCAAGCCATGAGATAGAGTGCAGCATGTGGCTCCCGCAGCGAAGAACTTGCTGTAGTCCGTGAGGGTGAAATTGGGTACTTTTAGGTCTGAGGTCATAGTGGAGGTTGATAGAGAAGAGAATTAATTTATTGGCGGGAGTTACGTGCGTAAGATTTAAATAATGCGGTTGCTGTAAGAATGCTAGGTTGGTTGCTGCTGTTGCTGCTTGGAGGCTGCCGCTATCTGTGCATCCACGGCCGGGTATTTCTGCTCGAGCTTATCGGAGACATACAAACCGATAGCGGAGAATACAAAGACAGAGGACGCGATAATCATTCTATTGCGCGGCGGTATCGCTGTTTGTAGTGTAAGCAGTGTCTTCTCTACGCTAACAATCGCTGCTCACACTTCCAGCTCTCCCAGACTGGCTTATCATTCTTGATCCCGCGTCTTGATTCTGGGTACTTTTGGTGCTGACTGTGCTGCTTCTCGTTTGGCTGCTGTTGCTGCTGTTGCATATCAATGATGGGAGTATCTCAAAGAGGAGGAGAAGCAGCAGCTAAGAGAGCTGTAGCTGTGTATTTTCTTTACATTTTATATTTCACCGCTATCAACGCAATTCCTTCGTCGGAGATAACAGCTTAACACCTTGTTCACCACCATGGAACTCAAATCAGTACAAAACGCAGTCAACACACTCAGAAACAAAGTTCCAGCGGAATTATCAAAGCCGGTAATCGGTATAGTCTGCGGAAGCGGCTTGGGCACCCTCGCGGACGATCTCGACGCTCGCTACGAGATTGATTACGCTGATATTCCCGGTTTCGCTGAGAGCGGCGGTGAGTGAGCAGTATATAGCCAGTATACACCACTCATACCACCCACAGTCAGCGGTCACAAGTCAAAACTCGCTTTTGGTTTCCTCGGCAAGGACGTCAAAGTACCCGTGGTCTGTATGCTGGGAAGAGTGGGTGTGTCAATTGGAATCTTGGTCATTGCTTACACACGCCCAAGTTCCATATGTATGAAGGTTGGTCACTGTTCATGGCCACAGGTCACGTGCTCATGCAAGTATAGGCTGGACAGCATCACAGACTGTGTTCCCAATACGCACAATGGCTCAGCTGGGCATAGAAAGCATCATCAGTGGGTTATATTTGCGCAACTTGCGATAACCCAATCTCACCCTTATCAAAGTCACTAACGCCGCCGGATCACTCAACCCACAAATACCATCAGGAACGAGTATGTGGGGTAGTCTTAAGTGGCCGCTTTACTCACACAACACTAGTCGTTACCGTACACGACCACATTGCATTCCCAGGATTGACCGTGGGTGTCGTTTAGCGATATGATGATTCTTGTTAACGCGACACCCAGTCAGACAACCCTCTCAAAGGACCACTCGTCCCAATCCAGACGCCAGCCTTGGCCAAGTCCACTCCAAACCCTCCACAGCCACCACGCTTCCTCCCACAATCAGACGCGCACTGTTTCGACATGCGTCTGTTAGCGCACAGAGCAGCGCACACAATCGGACTTAGCAAAGAGAGCTTAGTCGAGGGCACATACTGCTGGGTCACCGGTCCGACATACGAGACTCCAGCTGAAGGTCGCTTACTCAGACAAGCGGGCGCTGACGTCGTCGGAATGTCGACGATACCAGAAGTCATTGCTGCTCACCACGCAGGCGTCAAAGTACTCGTTCTCTCGCTTGTCACTAATCTCGTCGTCATCCCTGAGTCATACCCTTCTGCTAAAGCTATCATAGAAGCAGAAGTCAACGGCACTCCTCCACCTGTGTACAAAAAGTCAGAGGTCGTCAGTCACATGGAAGTGCTCGAGGAAGGCCAGAAGAAGGCTCAGGATATGCGCAGACTCGTTAGCGAGATCATCGAATCAAGAGCGCGTTCTCAAGGTCTAGTATAAAGCACGCAACATATTTCATTCTCTTTTGCTCCAGCGGATACTCGCCTCATCGCCAATGTCAAAACCAGATAAATTATAGATGCATTTGTATATTAATTGGCAAGTGAGCTACCGATAACGATTACAGATCATACTCCCCGTCACCGCCAATTGCCTTCGACGTGTTTGTACGCTTTGCTTGACTTGGAGTAGTCGCCGCGTCTCCAGTGTCTCCAGAGACGCAATACACTGCCTACATATTTTGCTACCTTCTTTTCAGCGAATTTCTTGGGCGCTCTGTTAGCCGTAATCTTCAAAGAACCTAGAGCACCCACCTCGAACGTCAAGGATACGACGACATTCACGATTACTATACCGAGCAGCTTGACATGGTACGACCACGGGAAAGGCATCAGCTCAAGCAAGTCAAAGACAGAGCCCGACTGCAAGAAGAGCACAACGACAGCGCAACTGAAGAGCACCACCAACGTCAACAAGAACAAGACGTTAGTGTACAGCGGTTGACGATAAGGTGGTCCAACGCTGAACACCAAAGCCACCAAAACATATTGGAAGCAAGACACGATGAAGATGGCGCTATTCTCATAATTCTGTGTCTCCAACTTATCTAAATTCACTTGAGGCGGTTCATACCACGGTTGCCGTCTCACGTCGAAAAAGACGAAGAATTGAACAGCTGAACAGATTATTGTCTGGCCAATTATCGACGTCAACACCTTCTTCGATACGAGATTCGCAGTTGGGCGTTTGGGGTGTATCGATGGATATGGCAATGTTCTTCCCATTGTGACGGCAATTGGCAATATGATTGCCAGATCTATAGCTAAGAATTGGAAGTCACCCAGACTAGATGCGAACGAGTATAAGAGTGTGATAGAGGTGAATTGAATGAGTGAGTAGAGGGCCATATACTTAAAGCAACTAAAAGACGTGACTAAGGCTGATCTGCCCTCTTTCAGAACTTCAATAAAGCAGCTAATGTCCGGAGTGTTGGATGTGAATGGCGCCGCGACAGAAGCTTCAGCTTCAGACAGTGACAATCCAACATCTGCAGCTTTGAGAGCACCGCAGTCATTGGCGCCATCGCCACAAAATCCAACCGTGTATCCAAGCTGCTGCAACCTCTCGACCAGCTCGCACTTCTGATCTGGAGACATTCTAGAGAAGATCTGCGACTTGACCAACATTCTTTCGAGCGTCTCCAGCGGCGAAAACTCCATCATCCATCTGAACACATCTCCCGTGACGGCCAAGTGGTAATCTTGGTATTCGATGTTGAGCTCGTTGTGGTCGTCGTCATCAACGATGAACGGTCTGAGTGAGTAAGAGTCCAACTTCAGCTTCTCATCATCTGCACTAGACCACTCCAGCTGCGCAGCTGCGTCCTCGCTCGTGCCTCTGACAAATGATGGTATGAAAACATGACCAGCGACTCCAATCAGTCCACATTCACGTGCTACACAAATGGCTGTTCTTGGATTGTCACCTGTGACCATACGAATAGCAAGATGTGCCTGCCTGAGTGTCGAGATGGCTGGGGTTGTGCCCGGTTTCAACTTGTTTTCGAAGATAATCAATCCAAGGAATTGCAAGCCACTTTCAGCTTGCTCGCGCTTCATTCTCTGTGCCTTGATCCAAGTCAGTCCAGGGATTGACTTGCCAGCCAACGCTATCACTCTGTAACCATGCTTGGTGTAGTACGACAGCAAGTCGTCGTAGTCTTCTGGGAAGGAATCTTTGTCGCATATCTCCGCCATGGACTCAGGTGCACCTTTGACGTAGATCTCCATCGACTGCGATTTGAGCTTCTTGACAATGACACTCATCCGCCTCAAACTCGACACGAAATCGAACGTACGTATCACACCCAGCTCCAAGAACGACTTGCTCGAGTTGCTCGTGACCGTTTTTCCGCCAGGAGGACGCACGATAGTCTGCACCAGTGCCGATGGACGCTTAGGTATGCGCGACGACTTGCTCTTTCCCTTCTTGTCTGACTGCGCATTCTCGTTGGACTGACGCTGCTGCTGCTGCTGCTCACTCGCACGCGAACCAATCTTGCCTTCCTCAAGTGTCCAGCTTGTGTTTTCAAACATCTTGATATCGAGTGGATCGCCGATCACTTGGTCATCAACGAGCTTCAAGCTGTGGCAAGTAGCCAGTGCGTACATCAACGACTGATTGTTCTTCTCGAGGGGTATGTCCGACGCATCCTGGTATAATTCCGAAAAGCGATTGGTTGTGTCCTCCTTGGATCTGATTCCAAGTACATCCAGACCATCTTCGGTGAGCGTACCCGTCTTGTCAAAACAGACAACGTTGATCTTACCCCCGACATTCACTCTTGTTGGTGATATGCAGAACACGCCCTTCTTCCTCAACCTACTGATCGCGAAAGACGTACCAATAGACATAGTTGCAGGAAGTGCGGGAGGGACAACCACCGTGATCAAGTCTAGCGCACGTACCACGATAGTGTGCCACGATATGCCAAGCTTTACAAAGTTGACGCTCGACGCAAGGAAACCCAGGAAAGCAATGCCTGCAAGCACGCCGATGAAGTTCATTGAGTCTTTGTAGAATTTGAATCCCATAGGCTTCGGGAAAAGCATTGAGCGGATAAGAGCACCCTTCGTGGTGTTAAATCCCGTGCGAGTGACAAGTGCTAGTGCTGGACCCTCCTGACCATTTGGAAGAACACCCTCGCCGCGCACTCTGACAATTTTCGTGCCCGAGTACATGAAGTGGCGAGCGAGGTTAGGAGAGATGTCAGTCGTACCTTTAGGCTCCGCTTTTGCATATGTCCGCAATATTGAGTCTGAAGTTGGTACTTTCGCGACTGGCACTGATTCACCAGTCAGCATTGACTCGTTGACGATGGCATCTCCATTGAGGAGAATGGCATCGCAAGGCACTGTATGCAGATTGGGGTCGGCAGCGTCGAAGATGTCGCCAGGCTGGAGACTCGCAGAGTCGACAATTTTCCCTTTGAAATCATTAGGCGTTGGACAATCCAATTAGACCAACACCTACACTCATTGTTCGACTTCAACCATACGGCGCACGAGTATTTGGACATCTCCTTCATGCGTCTGACCGTCCTCTTCGTCTCAATGAGAGTGGTGACGATCGACGAGATGCTGATGACAGCGATACAGAAGGCATAGTAGTAGTAGTCATCGTTGCACCAGAGCACGATAGATGCCACTTGGAAGACGTAGAATGGATGCAACACCTCGTCAACAAACAGCTGTCCCCACGACCGCTCCTCAATCTCGATCTCATTCAAACCGAATAGCGACTTGCGTTCTTCGCGCTTTGCGTCGGACAATCCACCTGCTACGGCGCCTTGCGAAATCCAGCGAGGATCGCGCCAGTCCCTTGGGCGTCTTGTAAGCTACCGTCAACTCCGAAATCCATGACACCCACCTGATCATCCTGAAAATGCCTTGGTCGTCATGCAATATGAACCTGGTGTATCTGTAATCAAAGAAGCGCAGGTCTCCAACAGTCGATGAGCTGCCGCTCGCGCCAGACTCGATTGTGTCAATTGTCTTAGCCTTGTTTGTTGATGGCGCAAACTTCATTGTGTCGTGAGGGAAGATGTGCGACATGGGATAAGGGAACGGCATTGAGTTGATGTCGTAGAGATTGACGTGACCGAATTGAGTCTCGACAACAACAAAAGAGGCCTCTTTATCACCAGAGTAGCTTGCGAACGGCGCTTCTATCGCTGCCCAGCGTATCCAAAGTGTTGGCGTCCATCTACCGACGAGAGCCAAAATTCCAAGCGTGAGCACGACGCCGAGACACCAAAGGAAGTGTCCGAAAGGAGATCTACGGAAACCGGTAATGAGAAGAGTGACGTCTTCCTCCTGGATGTGTATTCTCTGTCTGGACTGTCCGCCGCTCTGGCTTGATTTGGCAAGGAAGTCTGCATCAGGATTGATGGTTTCCTCCTGTGACAGCTCCATGGGTATTCTCGTATCTCCAAATACTGGGTCAGGTGCGAATGTGCCAGTCGGCAGGAAATCGTTCGAGCGTCTGCGTCTGCTTGAAGTCACTGATGACGACTCAGAATCATTGAGACTAGCTGCTGCTGAAGAGGCCATCTCCGAAGAGGTATCATTCTCGTCTGAGATCTCTTCATTGGAACTGTAACCCCAATCAGTATCACTGATCTCGCCTCCATCACTCCCTGCTGGCCCTGGTGGAGCTGCACTGCTTGATCTGCTCATTTGAGGACGCCTCCGGCCCGCGTCGTCCTCATTCTTGCCGGCGAAGATTGACGTGATGCCGCCAAACATGCCCGATCCTTTGCTTGAGCTGAGAGGGGGGCTAGATGGGTCTTCTAGGAGAGGACTGTTGACGCTGCTGTTGCTATCCCTCCTAGCTCTCGTCCGCGACGCTGATCTGTCGGCCCGTCTGTACAATGGTCTGCCGGAATCGGATCCATCTGAAGCGACACTGCCAAAGCTGCTTCTGTGATCAAGGCTAGGTCTACGTGAGTGTGAAGAACCGCCCAAGCCATGTCTGAATGAGACGACGGATGAAGGAATAGAAGCGTTATCAGGACCTCCAAAGATGCTACCGCCATACTCGTCGTTGAGGTTATCTATCTGTGATTCACGTCGTCTGTGCGCTATATCTAAACCGACGCTCTCAATCGCGTTATCGTCTGCACCTTCGGTGTAATCTGTATGAACCGGTTGATGAATTCGGGAAGTTGGAGAGATTCCCGTGGACTCATTAACCTCATCTTCATCATCTTCCCGCTGCTCAGAAGCCAGTGGACCATAAAAATCAATTTCGTTGACGTCGTCGTCCCCGTCAATGGACATGGAGTTGGTGGTACGAGTTGAACGTCGACAATTGCGAAATAAGTTTAGAGATGCTGAGAATTGGTAGATGCGCACAAGGAATTGCTAGACAGAGCACAGTCGCCAGCACAAGAAGCTTCACGCATGGCTTCCGTTATCGCTCCCCACAGAGCTTGAACTGGTCCGCTACTGCCGGCGCTATTGGCTTAGCTGGTGGCGCTGTAGCTTTGAATTTGAGCAGCAAGAGAGTAGACTGTGAAACCAGCCCAGAATCCGCTCAGACTGCTCCGTCGCCTGCCACTACGTCAGACGAAGGCGTGGAGGAGGTGCCTCAGAGCATCGTTAACTACAAACATCTTGGATTCGGATCAGGTGGGTGACGGTACCACAGGGTAGTTTCTTATCTAACGTCGCCCAAGTTTGTGGAATCTGTACGCCTATCACGTGACCACATCCATTCAGCTAACAGAATACAGGCTGTGGTGTGTTTTTGAAGAAGGGTGCAAAGATTCTAGCGTTCTTCATCGGCGGTGCATTCGTCTTCTTGCAATACATGCGCTCCCAAGGACTCATTGTCGTCAAGTGGGACAACATCAGCAAGAGGTACAACGCGTCCCTGAAGCGCAAATTCGAGGGCGATGAACAAAAAGGAGTGACAGTAGCAACAGTTTGGAACAAGCTCGTGGAGTACGTCCTGTCGCATCTTCTTATTCACGCTAACACAGCCAATCCAGCTTCCTCACAGCAGATTTCCAGAGTCGTGCAACCTTCATCGCCGGTCTAGGATTGGGTTTGAGATTGGGATAAGTAGAGCAATTACGTGATATTGATATTGTACAGAGCTAGATACATTATTATAAATAATCAAAACAAGCTAAAGATTTTCATTCCTATGCTGTCAAAGATATCGCCCACAGAGTCGATAAGAGATAAGGCACTGCTCGATTCTCTGATAGGCTTGCCCTCTATATGCTTGGACCACGCAGGTTTACCGTCGATCCAAATAGTAGCGTTGACAGTAGGGATGGAGGTTGTTGTATCGACGTCAAACGAAGTCCATTTGACGAAACCGTCAGGCAAGTATGCCAGCACGCGGTCTTCAGGTCTAGACACTGTGACGTATTCGTCGTCCTGCACTGTCGTGTGAACGAGTGAGTCGGGATGCGTCAGCTTGCCCTTGCCGTCAGACACGAGATATGGATAGAGATGCTTGAGCTCCTCCTTCTTCACCACATCGTCTATCCACGCAGTGTTGTCCTGCTTGAATGTCCTCACTGGCACGCTGAACTGGCTGAGCGGGCTCGTGGAGAACTCTGTGATGCTGTCTCTCATTTCGACAGCAGCAGCTTCGTGGCGATCCTTAGGCGATGTCAGACTAACAAATGATTTCGGCCACATCACCTACACCAGATAGCACAATGACATTAGGCACGTACTGCGCGCACGATCAGTCAAAGCCCTTCATATCGAAGTGCACGCACCTGCAAGACATCCAACAACCACGCGCGCTCATTCTTGAAACCGCCCCAAGTATCGATATGGCCATCTACGCCTTTCCACAACTGAGTGAGGGGGACAGACGAGCTGACGAACTTGAAGGTAGCGGTGTGGTTGACCTCACTCAGCCACTCTAGCAATGCAATCTTCTGGGTCTCGCCCAACATGGTCTTCTCAGGACCGTCTTCCATGTCATTAGCTGATCTGTGAGCTCTAGTGTCGAGAGTAAAGAAAGCGACATCGCCATAGTTAAACGAGTAGTAATGGTGACCAGCAATTTCTGGTTCAGGGTTACCAGCGGAATTGTATGACTTCCAGCCCATCATTGCCTGTTTAAACGGCGATGCACCTAAGCGATCCTGTCCAGCGTAGTTGTTGGCTACCTCATGATCGTCGTACATATGATAGAAAGGCAACATCTCATACACCTTTCTGAACGACGCTGATGACATGGTCTGTCTGTACTTCCTCCAGTAGTTCTCCGGCGACGTGCCAATACTGAGTGGGATATCAGCATAGATAAAGTCGCCGAGGAAGATCATGAATTGCGTGGAGTGTTTCTTGATGTACTCCGCCAGCATGTCGAAACCAGGTATTCTGTAGTGTCCGAATGGGACGTACGGGAATCCGAGAGTGACGCACGAGCCTGAGACGAATGAGAGCTTGGTGCCGCCGTTGCCGCCCCACATGGAAGCTTTCAGCGATGCAAGTTTAGGATCTGGAGATGTCTTGAGAGGGAGTTGTGCGGGTATACCAGGGATGGACTGTCCGTTGAGATATACGACCGAGTAATCGTACTCGGTAGATGGCCAGAGGTTGTTGACGGTAACAGAGTCCACCCAGTCAGATTCAGGTGAAGCATTCGCCAAAACAGGACCGTCGAGCCAAGCGTTGTGGGTGTCTCTGGTCTTGTACACGATTCTGGCAAGTGGCTCATGATCGCCTCCATCGTACGAGCTCTGCGATATCCAATTAGGGGGTGGCACGCGTGCTACGACTTTAGCAGAGACGTCCGTGATGTGCCCGAGTCTCGCGAACGCGATATTAGACGCGGGGAGAAGGAGAAGCGGGGACCAGAGGAAGTCATGAGTCATGAGAAAGATGACGCCGTTGATGACGAAATTGGCGATATTGTATTGGTTGTCGCTGGCAGGACAGCCGGTAAGGATAGCGAGAAGGCCGCTATCAGTGAAATCTCGAGAATGGGTTTTGTAGCGTTGGTGAGCGTTGTAGCAGCAGAATAAGTAGATTGGGTATATTGACAGTATCGCATACACGAAAACACGTCCTGGAATCTGCGTCGCGTGAGTTTCAGTACCACAAGAGATTCCCAAGGCTAGCTCACCAAGCGGAGGAAAGCGTATGCAAATATTCTGAGCAGCGTAGAGCTCGCTGCCGTAGCTAGCTGCAGCTTGTCCACTTTTTTCAGCTCTGCGAGTTGCATCATGGAGGTATGTCACCAAGGTTGGCTTCGTACCATCAGGTTACGTAATTAGCGCGTAATTGAAAATGTCGATTTCTTTGGATACAACGGTACAGCTCGCAGACGGCAAGCATATCCCACAGCTCGGCTTCGGCACGTACGAGAGCACCTCCGAGGAAGCGTACTCGTCGGTGAAGCAGGCGCTTGAAGCTGGCTACAGACATATCGTGGGTGGATATAGTGTACAGGAGTGTTATCTGACTGGAATTTATACAGGATACTGCAGAATGTGGGTGACTGTGCTTCTAAGTTCTGTCGCTCAATATCTCAAAGGGTACGAGAACGAGGAAGCGTGCGGTAAGGCGATTGCAGACTTTGTGGAGAAGTCAGGCGTGCCACGCAGCGAGATATTCTACACCACAAAGCTCATGGCGAACAATGGTCTTGAGCACGCACGCAAGGCGATCCGCGAGAGTGTGAGACTGAGTGGATTGGGCTACTTGGATCTGTACTGTGGGTGTCAAATCGATGTAATCCCTTTTTGCTGACGACGCCCAAGTGATCCACGGTCCTTATCCAGACAAAGAATCCAGATTGGCGTCATGGCAAGCGATTGAGGAAGCCATAGACGAGGGCTTGATAAAGTCAGCCGGCGTTTCCAACTACGGTGTGCGCCACTTGGAGGAGCTGTACGCAACGTCGCCTAAGCATCCCGTGACCGTCAACCAGCTCGATCTGCATCCGTTCATGCAGCGCAAGGAGGACGTTGCATACAACAAGCAGCACGGCATCGTTCTCGAAGCTTGGGGACCACTGGCACGTGCTATGCGCTTCAACAACCCAGTCCTCAAGCGCGTTAGTGAGAAGCACAACAAGTCACCAGCACAAGTATTGCTTAGATGGTCCATTCAGAATGGTTATGTTCCCCTTCCAAAGTCTGTCAAGAGGGAGCGTCTTGAATCTAACAAGGACATATTCGATTTCGAGTTGCAGCAGAGTGACATGGATGATCTCAACAAGCTCGACGAATACCTAGTCACCGATTGGGATCCTATTGGAGACGCGTCTGTCTAACACTAGCGTATATAAAACTTTATATTGATTTAAAATGGATTACAACAGTTTGTGAAGCATAGTTGTGTCATTGTTTCAAAGAGTACTAAAAGTCAGTTGAAGAGAGAAGCTGTAAGATAATTCCATAACTTAAATTGAAAATGAAAAAGCCCAAGTGATTGTGTAACTGTATGTCAATGTGTCTAGTAATTGTTGAAAATAGCTAAATTGGTCCATAAGAAGGACCAGGCAGGGTGCCAGGGATGCGCGTCTGCATGGGGTTCGGTACAGCAGGCGCTCCAGCGCCACCTGCAGGCATCGCGGCGACGTTAGAAGACGGCGTTGCACGCGACGGTGTGGATCCTAATGGGTTGAAATTCTGCATTAAGCAATCCCAAGCATTGAGGTCAAAGAAGGCGTGGTGTGGTGTACTGTCGTCAATAACGGAGCTGTACACCGGCTGATGCGAGTTGTACTGCGTGCCAGGCTGGAACGGCGATTGCATCACCTCGAGTTGATCTCTGTTGGTGGAAGACAGCGCCGCATAGGACATACCGCCGTTTGCGTTTGTCGGTGCATTGTACGCCGAAGGCTGCGACCCAAGCACACTAGGATAAGCGGGTGGATTCTGCTGCTGCGTCTGCAGCTCGTTGCCAGCCTCGCTCATCTTGTCTTCTGAGTACCGCAGCTGCGACGGGTTGCGACGCATGTGTGTACCTTCTTCGGCGCCCTTGTTGATCGCGCCAGCTGTCACATTCTGTCCACTGGACCGAGGTCGTGTGGCTGATTTGTTAAGTATGTGGATGATCTGTTGGGCGAATTAGCGAAACACAACATATTCGCCATTCACCCACATCAGTAAGCTTGTTACGCCATGTGATAGCATCATCGCCACCTCCACCTCGCTGCCATTGCTCGAGTATTTCGACAACTTTATGTAACCCATCGAGAGCCCTGTCGCTCTTGGACCGCGCCCACGTGTGATGCTGTATGAGAGCGCACGAGCAGAGGCAGTACACGGCAATGAACCAGCTGTATGCAAGTCAGACGAGCACGTACTTGCCGATGACCAGACTCACTGATCCATAATGTTCTGGTTCTGGTGCACCCATTCGATGCACTCGCTCGACGCTTCGAACACCTTGTTCCAACGCTCGTCGTCGAGGGTGTTCTTTAGCTGGTCTGACACTGAAGTATTGTTATTGAGCGCAACTAGCGATGTTTGACGGCACTCACTCTCATTCTCAGATGCCCGCATCAGCGGTCTAAACAGCAGCAAGCAGAGTGTAACGTAGGCCATATGCAGTATACCTTGGGCTTGTATTAGTCGAACCCTCTCTATCAATAACAAACCCACCAGCTTGCATGTTGGACTCAGCGCCCGTGAATTTCAAGCTCGCCGGCAAATCCTCTTTCCAGCTCTCTATATCGTCAGCAAGGTTGAAAAGCTGTTCGTCCGTGACAAGTCTGAGTCCGACAGCGCTGTAGAGTGTCTGGAGAATACGACCGAGGAGTACACTATTCTTGACCATCTCCACAAAGAATGAGTGAGGTCTATTATGTTCGTCGTTAATGATAGGTTTGGAATCCTCTCCGTTCTCATCCTTGTAGAAGTCGTAAGGAGACGGCAACAAGACGTCGCAATCGACGAGGTTGATAGTCATGGGCAGACCATGCGCACAAGATGCCCATCGATCCATGATGACGACAGCTGCCCACACGCGTCTCCTTCTGTTGGATTCGCGTTGTGAACATTCCTTGGACTCCTTGTGCAGACCCAGGTCATGTGCCATCCGTATAGCCGCACCGCTCCGTAGCCATATGGAACTTCCTGAGCTGCCGAGTGCGGTGGAATGAGCGTCTGTGTTGAGACTGCATATCAGCAATGCTTGTATGGTGACAAGCGAGGAGCGGGACAAGGTTGATCCCGCCAGTGTGTCATTGAGGGATGAGCGACATGCGTTCAGTGTTTCGAGTGGGATCTGTCGACCAGTAGCTGCAATAACGCAGCATGCTCGCAGCAACAGAGGATGAGGATGGCTGTAGAATTCTTCACTAGTGAGGACAGGGAAGATTGGCGCTATCTCAGTAAAGTAGATGTTGAGGAGCATCTGCGTCGTCTCCTCATCCAATTCTAGCTCTG
Source organism: Wallemia hederae (assembly GCA_004918325.1). NCBI lineage: Eukaryota > Fungi > Basidiomycota > Wallemiomycetes > Wallemiales > Wallemiaceae > Wallemia > Wallemia hederae. The sequence continues at coordinate 78,834 of SPNW01000008.1, forward strand.
GTGGTTGGGGGAGAGCGACAGGCTCTGCCTTCTTAGCTGGAGCCACCTTTGGCTTCGATTCATGTGAGCTACCAGGTCTGTTCTGCAGCTGGTGTATCCATCCGTCGCCGCTGGCAGTCACGCTGCTCTTCTGGTGATACCTGTCATCGACGTCCTTTAGATTACGCTCGATAGATGTTGGCAGCTGTGCTTGTGAGTGCACGAGGTAGCTGATGGACGTTGGTCCAAGCATTCTCGCTTCTGAGGTTGGTGGTGGCAGCGTCATGTTCTCGCGACCGCTTGGGTGCTGTTAGCAGGTCTTCGAAGACAAAGGAGCACCCACAGAGGCGGCAATCTCAACGGGAATGCCGATGGAGGGGGTGGAGGTGGTGGCTGGGCTGGTCTTGTCGGAGTGCTGAGATAGCCGACGCTCTTGCTGATAGGGATCGGAGGCGGGGATCTGTCGTTGTGCATTGGGGGAACCGACTGCTCGGGCAAGCTATTTGAACCTGCGCGCTTCTTGAATCGTGTCTCTGAGATGGGAAGGTTGCTGGTGCAGGGCAAGCCATTGGTCTTGCAGTGTCTACAGCACGGAGGATCTGTTATCGTGAGACAGGTACGCAGTATGAATAAGCGTATCTCACCATGATCAGGTAAGAAATCGCACCTAATTTTCCGAGATCTGAGAATGCCATGATGAGATACGGGACGAATAAAAGAGAGATTTGTACACACCTGCAACTATCGCAGCTCCTCGCTGTCCTCGATCTTTTCCTCGTCGGTTGCCCCGTCTGTGGATCGACAATGGACATCTCTGGGGACTTGTCCGTCGCCGATTTACGCTTTCGCTGCTTCTGCGCCAATTGCGACGGCTTTGGCTGCTGCGAGAAGAATTCCAGTGGTGTACTATCAGTATTCTGGCGGTAAATGGGCGGTAATTGCGGCGCTGCTGGCTGCTGCTGCTGCTGGTAGATCACTGACGGACCGACAAACGGCTGGAGCGTCGGGTGCGATGACATGGACGGCAAATTAACCTGAGAGCTACGCTGTGATCCCGTCGCTGCTCCTTCGTTATCGCTCCACCCGCGCTCATCTCCTCGAGCAGCCATTGATGATGAATGTTGGAAGACACCAAGCGAACGCCGGAATTCGGGGCGAGTATTGCGAATGCAGGGATTTTATAGAGAGAATTGTTTTATCGTTGAATACCCTCAGCGCTTCTCTTTTCTCAATCACCCCCGATCACTCTGTCTCCGCCGTGTACGTTCGCCGCACCGCATGCGACACAACAACGGAAGTTTCGGATATTCAAAGAAGCGTTTGTATTGAGTATTTGCATACGATACTTGCCTGCCGACTGCGCCTCACTCGGTTTGTCCCGCTGCCGAGGCGTTGCGGATTTAAGTGGGTTTTACAGCGGACGAATAATGGCTCAAGAAATGGCAAGCAAAAGTATCATAAATAGCATCCCTCTACAATCCAGCTGCTTCAGTTGTCACCTGAATCATCCTTGGTAGTACTTGGTCCTTGAAAGTTTTCGCCTCAATCAGTATCAACCGTCCACGGACATCTGCACCAAACGCATCCTGTTCCCGCGTCACCACATGTTGGTACTGGTAGTCTGCTACCAAGTCTGTGAACTGCGAATGCGTTTAGAAAGCGTAGAAATGAGCCAAGAAGCAACTCACATCCTGCGTCATGTCATCTTCTGGGTGGAATGTCTGCAGCTTGGAGCTACCACCACCGCGCTTCTTCTTGGCTGGTGCCTCGTCATCCATGTCGACGTCGTTGTCTTGCTCGATGTATGTCCTCGTAGGGATAAGGAAGTGGGTGTACTTGTATGTAGAATCCTTAAGAGACACGTTAGCAATGACAAGTGATGCTATACATACACCCACTTCTTGGCTAGCAGTCTCTAACTCTTCAAGCAAGAATCTGAGCATGTGCGGTATGAGTACCACGGGCATATTGACCAGTCTCTCTCCCAAGAGCAGTGCAATATTGCTGCTGCTATCACTAAGCAGCTGGCTGAGTGTGCTGTGTAGTGTCTGGTTGCTGGATGATTTCGCTCTATTGAGGAGGTAATTGGACATCTTCTCTACAGCGCTATTCTCCTTGTTCTTATTAATCCCAATAGCCGTGAGGAATGCGTATGGATCAGATTCCTTGCCGTCGACTTTGATGGTGCTTCCAATGTGATTTTGTTGGAGGATCAGATCGGTGAGCGTGTGCAGCTCCAAATGCTCTGCATCCGAGTGGAATAGCTGCACTAATAAATGCTTGATAGCGTGGTAATCAATTTCGTCAATGTTGAAGAAATCGAAATCGACGTTGACCTGATTATTTGAGCGGTGATCATTCATGTACAACACCACCCACAATTTCCTTATCCTCCTCGTCTTCCTCAACGTTCTTACGCTTCGTCGTTCCCTTCAGCGGCTGCTGTAAACTCATTTGTGATTTCCGTGATGAGTGTTCTTCTCAATGAGATAATCAAGTCAAAAAGAATTTATGTTACGTGGTATCTACAATTTGTATAACAAACTTTCAATCATTCTTGTCGGTTTTGCCGAGAAGCTCTTCTCTTTCACGCGCTTGTCTGTCCAACTCATCGCTCTTCTTATGCGAATGCGAATACTCATTGTTATCATGATCATGATCATTATCGTCGTCGTCTTCAATAGCGAAAACTGTCTCCTCGGTGTGATATTCATCGTTTGTATTGACATTGGTGTATCCTTGACTATTCTGCGTTTGATGGTTGTATCCTCTCTCTGCAATCTCGTATTCCTCGACGTCCTCCTCATTTACCGCTATCTCCTCACTGAGTGCGAGTCTCGAATGATGCGAAGATGGTTTCCAGAGGTAGCTGAGACTGACCAAGACGACGTAGTAGAGCAGCGTCGTCCATCCATCTATCAAGAACCATCTAGACTTCCAGTGGTTAGGTTCGTAATTCTCCTCCAGTCTACTCGAGAATGTGAACGTAGCGAAACCGAAGAAGAATATGATGATCATCTGTGCAGCTATCAGTATCCTGTAGACGTTTCTGTACATCTTGAGTTTGAATTGTTGGTGTTTAGATTCGAGTTGTTTGATAGTGAATTGAAGAGCGTAGATAGTCCACAGTAGGCCAATAGACTGCGTCACTGCCAATGGAATAATGATGCAAATGAGTGAGACTATAGACGCGTCTTCGAAGCTGATAATGACAGTGCCAATAGCGTTCACGATACCGAACAGAGCGTGAGCAGTAACGAGTGCGATAATCTTCTTCATCAACGATCTATCCAAAGATGGCTTCACAACCGCCCATCCAAGACTGACACTAAGTACTAATCCCAGAGAAGCGGCAGACCTTACAGCAGCGAAAGTTGCGCAAAGACATAGCAAGAAAGTAGCTACGCCATTGTTACCGCTCTTATCGAGATGCTTGTAGTATCCCCAATTGACGAGCATCTCAGCCACCAAGAAGGCAATGAGACCAGAGATGAGGTGCTGCACCATGAGCAACTGACCGCGATGCTGGTAGCACATATAAGCCCAGAGCATGCCTGTGCCGATGTAGACAAAGACCATGACGAGGTAGAAAGTCAGCTTGGGTATATCAGCAGCTGGAAGTTGCGATTTCTTTGCGTCGTTGAAGGTGACAATGCCCGAGAAAGAAGCGTGGCTGTTCTTCTCATCGACAGCACTAAGTCCAGAGAGTGTGATAGGAACGGAACCGACGCAATAGAAGCCAGGTCTAGGAACGTCATAATGGAAAGGACCCTTGTTAGCTTTGTAGAGGTCTCTCCTCTCTACGCCGCCAAAGTCCTCTTCTGCGTCACTGTCTGAGATAGTAGTCGACTGACCGACCTGTATATCGCTGAAACGCGCAGCAGCAGTCCATATAGACGTTTCCTTATCTTCAGGTAATTTGCTCTTATCGACGATGAATTTGCCGAGTTCAGACTGCTCACACAGCTGTGATTGAAGTGCGGAGGTGGTGCATACGTATGATTTCGCAATGATGCTGGTATCAGCGTTTGGTGGGAATTTGCCTAGTGCGTCTACATCGCTCCACTCCCAAATACCTGCGTTATGACACTGTCAGCTGCGTGCTTCTCTCTTTGATAGCGCGGACAGACTCACCGACAGCAGCTTGTCCAGATGAGGACTGATCAAAGTACACTGAGATCTCAGCATTCTTGCTGTCCCATATTCCGCTGCACGCCTGTCTAAAGTCGTCTGCGTCCGAGATGGGTACTGTGTAGGCAGAGGAGAAAGAGGCTAGAAGGAGAGTCGTGGCTAGTATTAGACTAATTGTCTTCATCGCTGTGCTATTCATCCTTTTGGTTTTTGTTTTCACGCCCAAATTCCTCGTTGCTCGTTTTGCAACCTTGGACGTCGACTGCGAGGAAGCAGAGATAAGAATTGGGAGAGAAAAGCGGCGTAATACATTAGACATATGCGTTATATCAAATGAATAGTGAACAACCGCAATCGCAATCGCAGGACAATCTAGCAGCCAAGCTCAGTCAATTGGAGAGCAGGAAGCTGCCAACGCGAACGGAGTTGATAAGCAGCGCTAAGAAGCTAGCGCAGAGCGATGACAGAGACAGCAAGGAGGAAGCTGTGCGTATTTGGCAGAGAGTAGCGCAATCGAGCGTTCTTGGCGATGACATCTATGCCGACGCAATCAACGCTCTATCGGAGCTACACAGTGAGCTAGGGGAGCATGATAAAGCGTTGTGCATTATCGAAGATTGTAAGGCAATGTTCCTTCGACAAGAAGACTATCTAATCAGAGGCTACAGCGCTGGAGTACACTCACTCCGATAAGCGCATACGACGCACTCAATGCACTCTCTTGCATGAACTCGGTCACTTGGATGAAGCTGAGCGTGTGTCTAAAGAATGCAATTTGGTTGAGCTACAAGACAAAGTCGATGATTCTATCGCCATCAATGAACAGCGAGATCGCGAAGACGCTCTGAAAGCACTCAAAGACACTTCAGATAGATTTCTGGGCAGGTTTGGTCTCAGTACTGACATGCTCAATGTCAGACAAGGCGAGGATGGAAAGTACAGTTTTAACATGGATAAATAGATACGCTATAGCTAGTACAAGTGGTGTACTATTACATGAATGAGAAGAGAAACGCTATGGCTAGTGCAAGTGGTGCACTATTACATGGAGAAGAAGAGAACTTATATTACGTGAAACTTTGAGTGATTGAAGAATAGAAACGAGACTGCTATGTACGAGTGAAATTAAGAGTCGAGGTGATGAATTTGTATGTGTTTTGACATTTTTTGTGATAGTTGAGGTAGCTGTTTGTTGATTGCGCCACTTCACAGCTGAAAGTGAAACAAGTATTGAGAAAGGATGCTTCCGCGGTACGCGAGCACCTTGGCGAGCGTCATACAGACCCATGTCTGTTCAGTGACCGTGTATTGAAGTGAAAAGTCCCAAAAAAAGAGTCGAAATGACGAAGAAGAGTGAAATTGAGTAGTGAGAAAGAAACTGTTCAATAATTCTGAGAAAGTGAAAGAAAGAGAGTGAGTGAAAAGAGAACTAAGGAAAAGAATCGAAAGAAAAACCCATTGCTAAGTCGTTGCCTTGTTAACTAACGGCATCCGCATTAACATACAGCTCCCAAGCATCTTGGAACACCTTATCTTGTTCTTTGGTTGAGAGCTGCGCAGAATGGTGACTTAGGAGTTGAGGATGTGTATTTTCTAGGTAGCTGTCTGCTGACTGTCTTCTAATGAACTCAGCGTAATCGTATAGATCATAGAGCGAGCAATCAGATGAAGCTCTGTAGAGAATAGCTTGGAGGTAGCAGTCGAGATCGAAAGCGTTGTAAGCAGCGATAGAGTCAGGCCTGCAGAATGCATTCTGACGCTGCATTATATCCTGAAACTGCAATTGTGAAAGAGTCTGCGGGTTTAATTGAGGCTGCAATTGTACTTGAGCCTGTGGAAGAACTTGGGTCTGCAGCGGTACTAGCGGCTGCGATGATGCATACACACCACCTCCACCATCATCATCACCAGCAACAGGTCTCTTCTTGGCTTTTCTGTCATTCTCAATCGCCATTACGTGAATGCTGTCTTTGACAGACGCCTCCTTGCGGTTCCGAGGCAGACGCAATTGTGGCAGCGGCTGTTGCGAGCGAGCCAGAGCCTGAGCGTAAGCCTGAGTAGATGGTACTTGCGACTGTGAGCTACGTGCGGTCGGTGTCTCCTCTACCACCGAGTCAGCGAGCTTTTTAAAGTCAAGAGAAAGATTGCTGTGTGAGTTTGCAGCATCACCACCACCCGTACCGTAGACACCACCATCGTTGCTCGTGTTAGACTTTTGTGCTGCCTTGTTGCTGGCATTCACAACTGCGTCCATCGACGGTCTGCGTGAAGTTCCTTGCGGCGGCATTGTGAGAGGGAACGGTTGGTGCATTTGAAGCGGACGTTGGACGGGCAGCTGAGGCTGTTGAAACTGTTGATATTGTTGAAGCTGTTGAGGTTCTTGGTAGTATTGAGGTTGTTGCAGCTGTTGTAGCTGTTGCAACTGAGGCTGTTGCAGCTGTTGAGGCTGGTGGAAGTGGCTGTGATGAGTTGGGAAATGCTTCATCATGAGATCGACCTCGTCGGTGTGGTCGAACTGAGGCGTGGCAGAGGTGGATGGATGAACAGTGCAAGGCTGAGCGGAGTCTGTGTCAGGTGAAGGTCTTATCTTCTTCCTTGAGCGTTCAGCGGACGCGCCAGACCTGGTCTTGATGGGATCAGTGGAAGTAGAAGGTTGTGGTGAAGGCTAAAATGGGGTGTCAGAGCCGTCTCAGCACAAAAGCACTAATTCAGCCACTCACATCAACATTGAGATCTGGGAGCGCGTAGTAAAGCTTCGAACACTGCTTCGTGGTACTATCGTCAGGAAATTCGGTGGAGGCGGAGCAACACCCCGGATGTGACTGTGTGGTGGTGAGTGGAAAACGGAAATGACTTAGACGCGACTCACATCGCAAAACATGTCGCAGACTTCAACTAATTGGGCGTTGGTGAGGTTGTACTCTTTGATGACGCATTTGAGTTTCTGCAAGGAGTTGTGAGCGCGTGTCGCGTGAGCGAGAGTGAACACGCACTCTGGTCTGGGTGAATAGTCAGTAAGGCAAGCGCGGTGACATCGACGCGTGGACTCACTCTCAATAGTACGAATCCTTTTTGCTTGTCACAGCAAAACGCGGCGAGACCTTCGCAGAATAGACTGAAGTTGGCTAGTAAGCAAGGTGGATGACGGATTTGACAGCGACTCTCACCTGTCTAGAATCTTTGCAAACGTGGCAGCATCAACTTGAGAAACGCTTGATTTCAGTCGCTTCTGTAGTCAGTGTTAGAGCGGTAATCCCCTTTAAAGCTCGCTAACTCACCATGCCGCGTGCATCAGGTTTAAGTGTGCCTTTGATATCTGATAGTGCAAACGAGTAGCAGCCGTGCGAGTGTGTCTTCATCATTCTAGGATTGTGCTTGTAGAATCTCAGGAGTGTGACGGTGATGGGAATGGATTGAGAGAGTCGAGCGCGTATGGCATGAAATCCGGCGCGCCGCATTTGATGTCATGATTTTGGCGTTGTTTGGTGTTTCGAATACGCCGCGTATCTGAATGCTTGCTGCGCTGTTTGCCCTTTGGAATGCTTTGCTTCACCTTGAGCGGATTAGGATATTTGCGTAATGAGATGGTAGCGTGGCGCGACTAGCAAGGTTATTGGGAGGATGGAAAATGCTCTGAGTGCTCAGAAATGTCTGAACCTTTGCGCCGCGCATCTAGCACCACATCATTCGCGTCTTTGCCTTGGGCTGTCCATTCCATCGAATTTAGTTCAACACTGAAGTATGAATACGCATCCCATACAAGCCATAAAGACCAGCAGAGCAAGCAGTGAGGAGCTAGAGATAAGTTTGAGCGTTCATTATACATCCCACGTTCATGGACGCTCACCTTGTGCTATACAAAGCATGCGCTAAGTGTTCGACTACTCGCAGAGCCAGCTCCTGTATTGGATGACTTCCTGCTTGCCTTTGACATCTGCCAGGCTGATCAGCTGCTCAGTTGCTCGGTTAGTCAGCTGCTACACGACGCAAAGCGCAGTGCCGTATTAAGTTCATCTCTACGTCATCTGGGACCTGCAGACGGCGGAGATGCACGATCAGAATGGATTCGTTGTCGGTAAACAGCTAGCTGGATTGTAGTAGGCTTCCCTCCAGATCAAGTATGGGTACTGCAAGCATCGCAGCTGATCAGGTCAGAAGAAGTGAACAGATGAGATGCAGGCGCGGGAGCAGAGCAGAGTGCGTCGGTATTGTTCGCAGCTTAATGCATCTCTTGTCGCTAGCTCTCTATCTCCACGTCCCGCTCAGCATCTCTGACGAAGCATCTGATAAGGGGAGATGGCATGACGCCAGTGACAATGACGGCGAAATAAGCAGCGCAGTAAACATTTCAGAATATATTACGATCTCCATCACTCCTTGCTTCCTCTCCCTCCCGTGTTGGCAGTTATCTCGAGACGCGAATCTCGATCGAGACAGGTCCTTTCGTTCGTCGGATTTAGACTGGATTTTGAATTTTGGATTTTTCGGAGAGGGAGAGGGATTGAGAATATAGACGTAATAGCTATAGCTGGCAAAATAAATGAGGATTCTATTGATTGCGTCTGCCAGTCGCTGCTGCACCCAATGCAACGTCATCAGAATGGGCAGCGCAGAAGATAAGGAAGGATAAATTCATCAGAATTACATAAAGAGATATTGTTTTCGTTGTTATATTGTTTTAGATATATGAAATTGGGATAAAGAGCCAAGTGGAGGCGTTCATTCACGGAAAAGATTGTGGGCGTTTAACGCGGCCGTGGTAAGATCTGTCAAAGGAATGCGTTGATGTGTGTTTATATCTTGAGTGGCGTCTTGACTGTCTTCATCTTGACTGTATTCGTCTGCGTCTGGAATGTTTTCGTCTTGCGCGTCGTCCGAGTATAGCAGATCGTGATCGACATCTTGAACGCTCTCGACGCTATCTGGAACAGAGAAGTGAACAGAAGTGCTATCAGTGCTCGCACTGCTGCTTTCTGGTACGGCGAGACTGATCCATTCATCGACCACAAGTTCCTGGAACCTATCGTTGACAGTGTCGAATGCGTTATCCTGTACCAACTGCTGTTGTTCAGTACACCATTTGTCAAGAGAATCGTAGCTGACATCGTGAAACTCCTTTGGTGGTTGTTGAGGGTCTACGTTAGCGTCTACGTCAATGGTACGCAAGTGAGTGTAGACCATAAGGAGTGTGTTGTAGACCTCGTAGCAGGAGTTACCCCATCTGATGTCAGGAGAGGTGCTGAGTAGCTGTACCGTCGTCTTCAAAATATCGAGCACATCACCTACTCGTACTCGTTCATATGGACTTTGTGAAGCCAGGTCGAGTACTTCGATAACTTCTTTGACATCTGATGGCGTGAGAGTAATGCAAGGATGGTCTGTAGGTACATCCAACAGCTTTTGCCTCGCTATTTCGGTTTTGTGTTTCACTATCGATCCACCAATCATCACGTCCAAATGCAGATACAGGAGTTGGTGTCCTTCTATTGTCACATCTACTGTCCTGTAGGAAAGTCCCAGACGATCGACAATGAGCCGCTTGCGAGTGATATCAGAGACCGTGTTGTATAAGAAGGTGAGAACATTCAGAGAGAAGACACTGTAGACGTCTCCTCGTGTTCTGCACTTCATTTTGTCTTTCATCCTCTGGTCAAGAATGCAAAGAAGATTTTTGGCATCTTGTCTACTACGCGTGCTTGTTCCAATATGAGTCTCTCTGTCTCCTTCTTTTTCGTCATCTTGAGCGGACTGAAGAGACTTTCGAAGAAGGCGTTTGATGGCAACGATGATTTCGACCTCGCGCAAGATTTTCTTCGCAAGTGATAGAACTGTGTTGGTACCGTCGAATAGTAGAGTTTGAGATCCTTCCGATTGATTCTGCGCAGCTGGGTTGTAATACACAAGTCTGTAAGTCGTTGGGAGTTTCACACCACTTGTCTCAGAGTTTGGAAGTTGTAACTGCTGAAAATGTGGTGCGTATAAAAACCGGGCCTGCGTAGCGTCTACCACCTTTCCAGCGAGAGTCCAAAGACGATGTTTGTTGTGATCATCCATAATCGGACTTGGGTAGTACTTTTGACCTGCTCGTGCCTGACAGCGATAATTGAACTCTACGTGAACGCTTCCGCCGACTCTGTAAAGTTTAGCTTTGGGTTTGAGTAGCGTGAAAGAGTGCCAGTCGCCGAAAGCAAGACAGTCGGGGAGTTGATAGATGAAAGTGACCTTTTGATAATGAATGTGAAGAGCAGCTGACACTTCACGAAGTTCACCATGATCGCAGTAAGACATTCTCTGTCGAACAGTCAGCAAAAAGTAGCTGTCACAAAGTGTCCTACTCACAGTGAAATAGCGATCGCAGAGGCTGACGAAGAGGTCGAAGAGGTCGTGGTTATGGATAGTGCTATGGCTGTAGGCTGTGTATTCTGAGCCGTGTTCACTGAGGCTGCTGCGTGTGGCGCTTGTGTGTTCGCTATTGGCGAAACTGCCATCGCTGCCTTGATTGTCGTCGTTGGTGGTGACACTGGTGACACTGCGAGGCATGCGCATCTCGCGGATTGATTTGGTTTGTGCCAAGTGAAAGAAAATTAAATCATGGTCATCTGATAGCATGTCGCGTAGTTCCTGTTGAGTGGTGTGAGTATGACACCTCACTGAAACCAAGACCACTCACTGGCGTCTGTTGCTCATTGTTAGTGCGTGTACTTGATGCTTGCTGGAATTGCTTGAGAAACCGACGTCTTTGATGTAGAAACCTCTTTTGGCTTCACAGCACAGCTGCACTGAGGGGTGGTGCTCGAGGAGGCTGAAAGAGGCGTTAATAGGAGTTTTGAATAGCAGGCTTGTACTCACCAAAGCAGCAGCTCGAGGAATGAATTGGTCTGGGCGATTTGGTTAGCGCAAGCTTCCTCGTCAGAAATCACCCACGGGAGGGGAAGTGAATGGTGGAGCGTCGCATTCGGGTTGATGCACTGGCATTTGTGCATCAGTGGGCGTTTGCGGTGCAGTTACTGGCAATTGGGCACTTGACATGGCAGTAGCGGGCTAAGGCGTGACTGCGCGAAGCGCGAGCTAAAACTAGTGACCGAGTTTCCTAATTGGGAGGAGCTCAAGAATTTGGACGTGAGAGAAGCATTCAATCATCCCAGCGAGTTCTACACCTCCCGCTTTTCTCCTCTCCAACTCTCCAATCAAATCAAGACACTCCTCGCTCATCAGGGAACAGAAATACATGTAAACAAAGAAGCAACAACAAACCAGTAGTAGGTGGAATCCATTATCTCATTTCGTAGTGTAGTCATCAAATCTCAGTCCATCCTTCACCGACGTCGACGCCTCCAAACATTCCCAACACAAAGACTAGCGAGCTAGCGCTGAGGCCCATGCTGAAACCTCTGAACAAAGACTTGACGCCGTTCCATCTACTGCCGCTCGTATCGCTGCATTCCTCCGTCACGATTCTGTACACGCATTCCACAATGCCAGCTGAGGGGAGTGGTCTGGTATCTACGCAGCTGACGAAGCTGTCCTTGTGCTGCGTCTTGACCAAGCTCCTATCCTGTACTTGCAGACGTCGTCTCACTGTCTCGAGTGGGAGAGTGAGGACCATGCTTGAGATGCTCCACAGCAGTTCGCAAATGGCGTACGTGGCAGGACGACTGTCTATGCTGATACCCAACACCCTTTCAATCAGTAGTGGGCCGCAGAGCTGGAGGAGTGATTTGAAGGATGATTCGAGTATAGTGGGGAAGAGGAGGTTGGGATGCGTCCACATCACTTGCCATCCACCTTCGTAGTGGGATATCTTGCGCAGTGCGTCAATTGGTCCGCTGTACGCGCGACGTGATATGCCAGCTGAGGTGGACGACGTCGATTGTACTATCATACGAGTCCGCACCAGATCGAGCGGCGATAAAGCGACGGCGGTGAGAGTGTGTGCTAGCACGTGTACAGACAGCGGCTTGAATGGCTTGGGTAGCTGGTGGATAGGCAGGAAGGAGAGTGTGTTGCTAGGGAGAAGGATGCTTGACAGTCCAGAGAGGAAGACGGGCTGGAGAGCTGAGAAGGCGATGTCGAAGAGAGAAGACGTAAGAGTACCTTGGGCGTACGGTTAGAAAAACAAGGCTACATAGCTGTACACCCACCTTTCCACAGTCCTGATAAACCCTCAGGCGACTTTATCACGCCGCGCATCATCCGCCATACGCCGCCATCAGCCTGGAGGGGAACGAGGTAAGTAGGGCGCTGTGCTAGGTAGCCGTCTTTGTCTTTGGGTATGGCCTTGGATGGTTTGAGGGCAGCTTTAGCGTGCAACTCATCATCCTCGAACCGAAAGTAATTGGCGTGCTAATTGGGCGTCAGTAGAGCGTGATCGTGATAGGGACACCCACATCATCATCCTCTTCCTCCTCTTCCTCCTCCTCTTGCACTGGAGTCTGCGCGTACACGCCTACTTTATCCTTGGGGTTGTACTGAACCTGCAAGAGAACTTTGCCGACTTCGAAGGGCATGCTAAGAGATGTAGCGCCGAATTGAAGCAGACTGGCTGCTACGAGCTGCTTCACTATAGTGCTCGCTTCCGAGAAATGATTCGAGTTGGTTCCCAGACCGACGACGTTGGCTGAGGAGTTGGGGAAGCGCTCGAGGGAGTTGGCTGGGATATCGCTGAACGTCCATCCATTAGGCTCGTTTGGGATGTACGTGGATCGCAGGGATTTTGCGTTGTTTGAATTCATGGTGGTAGATCTCTAAGAGGAGCAATCAAGTCGGAATTAAGAGATGTCGATAGATAGAATACATAGAAATACAATTACGTGTCAGATTGTTTAGGAAGTGTGCTCGGAATGCTCAGAATGCTGCTGGAACTTGAATTTGAGTGCGTTGATGATGTCTTGTCTGTTGGGCGAAGAAGAAGGCAGTGGGGAGGTCTGCTTCGAGCTTTCGTTGGCGTCGTCTGCAGGGGACATTGGCGGGGAAATTGGATGCGAGTATTGGGCGCGCTGCTGCTGCTGCTGCTGGTACTGAAGTCGCATGGACTTAGAGTACTCGGTACGGGCGTTGATCACGGAAGCGTTCAGCTATGCAGTGTTAGCCAAATAGTCACTAAAAAATCCCAACAAACCTCATCCTCGGCTTTCTTTGCGTTAAGTATCGTCTTAAGGAGCTCCGTGTCGCCAGAGCCCTGCGAATTGAACGATTGGAGCAACTCTTGCAAGGAAACCATGAAAGCACAAGTGAAAGCACAAGACAGACAACTTAGAGCCTCAGAAGCTCGTTTCCAGCCTCGATTCCATCTTAGAAGCCTTATTCTTAATTTGTAATGCTTGGCAGGTTGTTTGGGAGTGTTTAAGGGTTTTAAAGATGGAGAATGCGGTATTTCTGGTCACAGCGTTGCAACGCATTTGCAATTTCTCCTTATTCCACCACTCTTGCATATCAAATCCTTCTCAGCACTACTATAAATATCCGCCAAGTCAGCGTTATTTATATGCTCGAATTTGTATGTCATTGTGGAAAAAGGCAACTAGTAGGCGAACCGCAGATTGTGGGTCGCTCAGTGTGTTCTAACTCCCTCACCCTTCTCTGTCCACAAATCAAATTTTCATCTCCATACTTGAACATTTCTCGTCCTCCAAAAGGTATTCAACTTTGTTATAATATAAGCGAAACAATAAATGAAATGCATAAAAGAACGTGTCAATATTCTTCTGTAGTGTAGCTTGGTTTCAGAATGAGCGATAAAAAAGACCTTGACCTTGTAGTATATCGTAGAATAGCGTGGGTATGCGTTTATCGTACTAGTCTACTCATACTTTGGTTTTATTAGAGGAGACCGCAATCACGGACTAATAACTTGGGTTAGCAGAGTCAGCTTGTGAATAAAACACCCACGATTTGTCTGTATAACGATATCATTGATGGCTGATAACACAAACTTGATTTGGTTGGTGTCAGTTGCGCATGTAAAGTGAGCGTAAATTTGTTTGACTTCAGACTGATTGAGCTCGACGAATCTCTTCAAGATGTATTCGCAAGCGCTATCGTAGTCGTTCTGTCCCTTGTAATCACTAAAGTAATCCTTGATTGGAGAGATTGCCAATTTTTGTCTAAAGATATCAATCTTGTTGAGGAAGAGGATGATTGATGTTCTAACGAACCACCTCGAGTTGCAAATAGAATCAAACAGTGTCAGAGCTTCTTGCATTCTATTCACCGACTCATCCTCGTATAGCTTCTGATCATATTCGCTGATAGCAACCAAGAAAACGATAGCAGTGACGTTCTCGAAGCAGTGAATCCACTTTTTACGCTCAGAACGTTGACCACCAACGTCAAAGAGTTTGTAGGTGAGTTCACCAATCTTGAACGTCGTCTCCGTTATACCCGTAGTCTTTACTCTCGAACGCAAAACATCCTGATCAGTTGGCAGGTATTGATCGCTCGACATTCTGTCTATGGAATCAAAGTAGTATTGAGCGCTATCGTTGAGTTGATATTCTCTAGACTTTGCAAAAGTCTGTTGAACGCCGGTATCTGACCAAAGTGTAGCGATAGCTTGGAAGACTTGAGGCGTCATCATTTCGATATCAATCTGAGCGGGCAGACTCAAGATGATTTGAGCAGATTGACTGTTCAATTGAGGGTTCGTCAACTCAATTCCCATCATATCCATCGCTTCAATGATTACCCTCATGGATTGCACGGTGTTTGAGAAGATGATCTCCCTGTAAGCATCACGTTCTTCTGGGCTATACGATCCTTGATGGATCAATTTCATTTGCTTCAAAATTGTGGATTTTCCAGATTCACCTGCACCGAGAAGAAGCATCTTTACCTCATTCCTCAGGTTGGCTTTGTCTTTCTTGAGTTGCTGCTCGATGCTGTCGTTTCCTGTAAAACGTGTATCGTCAGATATCTTGTACGCTGCCAAGTTGATCCGAGCACGTACTGGCTTTTCCCGCATCTTCAGTGCTCCTTTTGAGATTAATTAGATTGCGTCCATATTCTCAACGCTAAACCCACTGGAGACAGCCCATCTTGACTTTATTTTGGTATTTTTGAAGTTTGAGTGCAAGACGCAGAGGTTCAAGCGTAGAGTCTTCTGTATCATCAATTAACGGGTAAAATTTAAATTGTACAAAATCAATTAGAGTGTGTATATTTCATGTGTTGTCCTGCTCTACAGACCCCCATCTCCCATCAAATTCCATCTTCAATTTTGTGATTTGACAGCTAGCCAGAGCGCGAGGGTGAGGAGATGCATGGCTGATTCAAGTACATTAGCGTGTCATCTCTGCATCTCTATCCACATCTCCCTCCAAAACACCGTCATTTCGGCTTATCCATGGCTGCGTTAAAGATGCTGATCAGAATGGCCAAAATAGAGTTTGACAGCGTGATAGAGCTTATTTGAGCTGTCTACATGTATTACAGAGGACATGATGCTATTCACAACTCGCCATCTCTTGATCCTCAACGGCCATGATCGGAAGACTGCGAAGGAGCGTCAATGGCGTCAATGGGACGAGTCTGTTCCAGCAATTCACGGGCGTGGATGTGAGTGTCTGCTGTGTATCTCCAACGCTTATCTCACTCCCTTGGTTCAGCTTCGGAGAGCAAAGAACTTGCCGAGATCAGTTCGCTGGCTATACGATGAGCTCGAGCAAGAGAGCGTGGACATGAACCGCAACAACAAAATCTGGCAGAAATACCTCGAATGTATTGACTCAAATCAAGCTACTCACCTTCCTCTCAAAATCCATCAATTCGTCTTACAGAGATGCACCAACAAACCACCCAAGAAATTCGACAAAGGAGTAATTGAACGATACCTCCATAATCAAGATCGTATGAGATTCATCATCGATCAAATGCGCATTCACAACCACGCACCTACTCTCGACGACTACAAATTCATTCTCAGCAAATTCGCTTTGATGGGTTCGAGGAGTGGCTGCAGACGCATCATGCGCGAGATCATCGATAGCAAATTGGCAGTTGACGTCGATTGCTACAATGCTATATTGATGGCTTACGTGAGGTGGATACATCGACAGAACAGAAACAATCACGACGATACACGTCCACAGCGCATTATCAGCGCTGAGATATCTGGTCTGCTGGAGGAGATGGCAGTAAAGGCCATTCAACCAAATCAAGATACTTACAACTATGTCCTTTCGATACTTAAAGACATCAAGGACTTTGATGGCGTCAATCAGCTGCTACGATCAACGTATGGCATTGACATCAACAATCCTGATCAACAGCCAATTCAATTCCTAGATTTCCTATCTCAAAATCCTCAAATCACTCCACCCAAAGTGTCTCCGTCAGTGCTACGAAGTATCATTGACGCAGTCGGCAACCACTCCGATCTCAGCACGCTGATCAGTGTGTTCGAAGCGCTCGTCAACCCGATCAAGAGGGATGGAATACAGACGTACGTGTGGAAACCAACAGTGGAAGAGACATCTTCCGAGACTGTCGCGGTTGACGGCAAGAATCTATCTGTGACAGTGCTAGACAGGCTACTGTACCACGTGACTCGACAAGGGCCCTCGTTCCTTGCGAAGCACTACATCTACTACGCGTTCAGAGTATACAATGAGCAGCGCAGCAGGAATGCCATTTTCAGAGAGCAACTGCTCGAGAACGCGACACTAGACACAATAAGATACAGCCATCTCAAAATACCTCGCATTTTCTTCTCAGCACAGCTCCTGACGACGATACGAGTGGGGCTGCTCGACCACCACTACCAGAAGGTAGGTATACTGCGGTTCGTGCAGGAGCAGCTGCCTGGTATAATGCGCGAGCAGGAGAGGGAGTGTGCGGAGCTGCGCGAGTGGTCCAAACGGTATCAAGAGAAGGTATCTGAGCTGATGAGTGGAGCGCAGGCGCAGCAGCTCGATGATACGGCTTTCAACACCACGATATCAAAAATAGAGAAGGACATGCAACTTATACAGGATCGTACATCTACGCTGCGCTTGCACAACAGATTCTTGCGCGTAGCAGCCACCACGTGGATACCACAGGTGTGCGAGCAGGTGGCGGCACGGAGGCGACAGAGTCGGGCCAATGTGCGAGTCATGGCGGAAGCGGAGCGTCGCGATGCCCAGCTCAAGCAGAAGCTCGAGGAGGATTACTTTGTCGGCGCAGCGGCACCAGCAGCTACTGTGACGTGAAAAAGTGTATATATATGCATATATTATAGAAAGAAGTCATAGTAATAGGGTATCAAGAAGGTGTGAATGGCAGAGGCGTTGTGATGTTGTGGCGTTGCAGCGTCGTAGCTTCGTAGCAGACCTTGATTGTGGTTGCTTTGCTTCTTAGATCCACTGCGTGCGATCCCATGAAGGGTCTTGCAAGAATGCGCACAGCACTTTAGACCCAGTCTGCAACAATGGGTGACCAGCTACTATCTGCACAAACCTCTCTAATCCCTCTCTGCGCGTTTGTATCACATCGTCAGCGAACCTATTGGTGAAAACTTTGCCTGGAAGTGCAGGTACATTGACCCTTGAACTCTCCCTCTCGAGAATATCTCTGAAAACTTCGAAATCTGAGTAACGGCGTCTTACCACTGAGTTCTTGAGCTTGAATGCAGGTATGTTGGTGCTGAGATGTATATCGTATGTCGTGTACTTGGATCTGCCTGAGCCTGCGTCATAGCGTGAACAATTATGCGATTCTGATATATATACACTCACTATGCGTTATCGGATTGCTTACTTCGATTTCTAGGAAATTCTCTGGCGCACCGTACATCTCCTCTGCAGTCTGCGGACGTACTGCGGTATTAGAGAGGAGCGCGGACGGAGAGAGATCACTCGATGGCGCTGCTCTGATAAATGGGTTCGTGGATGGTGAGCTGGGTGAGCTTGTCGACGTCATGACCGTAACCAGACAAGAGCGATTACCGTGATTACTGTGTGTGATTACTGTATGGAAAAGACGATTTTATAATAATAATAATAATATAGAAGTAAATAACAAAGCAGCATCCAATAATTTTACATTCATTTTAACTTGTAGAGGTGTAGACTTGTAGACTTGTAGAGACTTGTCAACGTGAGATAAATAATAAATTAGTCGATTTGTAATCGGTAAGTATGAGAACGCGGTGAGTTGAGTTGAGTTGAGTGGAGTGGAGGAGAGTGGAGGAATCAAGTAGACAAGTCATCAAGACTACTCGCATGGTCAAGACATATAAAGGGAAGCTCAGTATCTTGTAATTCTTGGTTTATTTGTATACCCAAGAAGATTGATCGCCAGCCATTTCTCCAGCACCAGCACCAGCACCAGCACCTCCACCTCCACTAGCAGTCCCTTGTTGCGGACTCGTTGGTTCCTCTCGCAAGCTATTCAAGTAAGCAGCATGAGGTGGCTGACTGTAGTTGTTGTCGTCATCCTCCTCTTCTGGTTTCACAAACTGCGAGAAATCAAATTGTCTGCTTGTGTTAGGCGACATTTGATCAAAAGACTGATTGTAGCTGTGTTGAGAAGTTGGTGATTCTAATTGTGGCTGTATAGCGCCAAGCTCGTTCTCGTAATCAGCTGAGTACTTGCTGATGATCTTCTTCAACGCCTCAGACAAGATCGACCAAGGGAATACCTTGACGTCCTTCTCAATATTCCTTGGCTTAGGATTTGGGAAGCTCATAATAAGTTTGAAGAATGCTTCAGATTCTGCCTTGGTTTTAGACACCGTGATTGGTTTGAATCCCTCCAAATTCCTTCTAATTCTATTCTTTTCCTCGACGGTAAACCTTATACCGACCAAAGCTTCCAACAAGTAGATAGCATCGACAGAGGTGACAAAGCACTCGTTCTTATCCTCTCTAAAAATGCAGCTGATGACGACAGATTCCTGATTGTACTCTGCTTGAGTGATTGGTCTGAAAGTTGCGTGTACAACAGGACCTTCCTGTCTCCTCCAGAACTGCACCAGTCTGCGTCTGTTCTCCCACTCCTCCTGGGTCCAAGATGATGCCATGTCGAGCATGTTGCCGTGGAATACCAGAGTTGCTCTATTAGCGTCTGGGGCCAAAGCCTCTCCAGAAGGGCCGGTTGGTAGCTGCGACGTTCTTACCAGAGGAGGTTCTTGCATGTTGGCTGTATGCACTGGTGCGGGGATGGATGCAGGTACGGATGCAGTTGGTGGTGGTGGTTGTCGTATCTGCTGAATAGGTTGTTGGATGGGTTGCTGGATGGGCTGACCGGCGGGCTGTGTGAGGACAGGGCTCTTTGTGTGCTGGAGCGTTGGGCTGAGTGGCTGCTCAGTCTTTACAGTTGGCTGAGGCTGGGATTGAGGCTGAGGAGAAGGCTGGTAAGAGGGCTGAGGAGGCATGGAGAAAGGTTGGTAAGAAGTGGAACTCTGAGGGGTGTCCTCTGGGAGTGGGCTGGCCATGTATGGATTGTAGCCTGGATTTGGTGGGTTCGCTGTATCGATAGCTGGTCAGCGGGGTAAATTAAGACTGTGTGAACCGACGCACCAAGATAGTCAAAGAAGCCGAATTCGATGGAGTCGATGATGGTGCTGTTATCGAGCGCTTGCAAGACGAGTGGTACTCTGTGTGATAGCCATTGGGTGTGTTCGATGGGGGGTGCTTGGGCAGTGACGCAAAGGTTTCCAGAGTAATTGGCTGGGTTAAGGCCCATGTCGTAGAGGTCCTTGAACTCCAAGCGCCTGACTTTTGTGGCTACGGCGAGGTTGCCGAACAGGACTCTAAGCTGCTTGGTCGATGGCTGCGTCTGGGAGTTGAACAGTATCTCGACGAATATGGTGAGCGTAGTATTGAGTGCGCCTTTGTTGGGTGTGTAGAACGGTACATTTATATAATTTATGTCATTGCCGTCGTCCATTTTGGTGGTCATTGTGAGAGGAGGCGAGACTGAGTTGCTCAGACCAAGGGATCGTTACGGATTAAGTAATTTTCATTTTTTGGTCTTGCGCTTCTTAAATTTGATTTCTGATGTGTCTGTACTGTCTGTTTTGCCTGGAATATAAATACTGCCACTCGCAGCCGTCTTTGTTGCGTTCAAATCCGTCGAATCGTGTGGCGGAGGCGGAGGTGGAGGTGAAGAAGCGCGCTTTGGGGGTTTAGAGGGTTCTTTAGAGCTGCTAGCATCCTCAGCTACCACTTCCCATCCTCCTACGCTTCCTTCCTGTCCAACGCTCCGTTCCTGCGTTTCCCCAGGGTCTTCATATCCCAGCGATTTCGCCGTAGAATAATTCGCATACGGATCTCTACTCGCTTGTGGCTTCTTGGATGCTGCTGCCGTCGACGTCCCTGTCCCACTCTTCAGTCCGGTCGCCGTCTCCTTAGCGCTGGCTGCACCGCCGATCTGTATCGCATCAGCATCAGTAACATCATCGATGTGCCAAACCTCCACTTACACCCTCTAGCCTGCGTAGCTCACGCTGCTCAAACGCCTTGTCACGCTGATTCTGTTCTGAGCGCTTGTAGATGCTCCGTATGAATCGATCCTTGTTTCCCTTATGCTTGAGGCCATTCTCGTGCTGTGAGCGTGACTGAACACCCTGGTCAGCGTGATGAAGGTGCTGGCTGTGCTGTATCACTCACTGGCCTGTCGTCGTCGTCGTTAGATACGTTTACCGCGTAGAATCCAAACACTCACGCATCATCGTTGATTGTGATATCACAGTACTTGCAGTGGTACTTGGCTGTCGACTTCCTGTGACTCGCGTGTCAGCATCTCCCCTCCTCGTCGCTCATCTCCCTTCTTACCAGTAATCTGCCATGATGGGCGCAGCTAAAGAACGAGCAGCGCTTAGGTGGTAGTATAAATTAAATATGGAGCTGTAGCTGAGGTCGTCATCTGTGCTGTGCCCGCCTTCACCGTTCGTTTGACATCGATGAGCGAGAGATGACCGCTGTATGCCAGGATTTGACAGCTGTTATGGGCTTGTGCGTGATAATACGCAGCTAATAATACTACGTGCTCCCTTTTGACCTTTAAATTCACTCAAATCTCTCCATCGTTGACTGTTGCGGGATGGTAATTGAGCGAGGAGCAGCCAAGGTTGGAATAATTAATTCCTTGTTTCAGCTACACAGCTCAGGTTACAATCTGGATCAATCTGAGACGTGATTCACGGCTTCTTGGTGATCTGAGTCTATAAACTAGGTCCTAGCTGAGACAATATTACCAGGCGGATGAATTACGTTGCATAGGGATTCATACAATAAATAATCTAGTAAGTGAAGCCAGTAGTTGAAAGGAGTGAGTCTCATGGCTTAGCTCAGCTTAGATGATTGGGAGTGGTGAGCAAGAGATATCACCGCCCTCGACGTCCTCGCAACAAGCTGGAGTGTTCTTGCACTCGTCCTCGATAGCGACACCAATGAGGAGTGGAACCTGGTTGTGGATGTTAGCAAGATCATACAACTCATGACGCAGCAACTCACTTGGTCACAGTTGAGGGAGAGTTGGGAGATAATGTCGCCAGTGGAGATGAGGGCGTCGTTCTTGCCAGTAGACTCTTGGGCGTCCTTGTCGGTAGAGCAACAGTGGATCTTGCCAGTGTTACATGAGCCAACCTCGTACTTCTCTGACTTGTACGCGAAAGCAGTAGCAGCGATAGCGGCGATAGAGGCGATTTGGAAAGAGTTGACCATTGTGATGAAGATTTAGTTGTAGTTGATTTGTGTAGTGTTATGAGAAGCTGTGAACCCTCTTTTATAACTTTTCTTTATCTATTTAGTATGGATTTTTAGCGCGTGTCTCGCATTTTAGTTTGGAATGCTGGGATATTCAATGATAAGGGGTGTTTCATTACCCTTTTTGGTATATTTGAATAGATTGGTTACCCGGTCCCCGTCCTTTTGGTATCCAGCTATCTGTGTAATGTATTTGCCGTTTATTCGGTGAAGTTTTTCTCTGGCATGTAAAGCAGCTGATAAAGGGATGACAAGGTCGGCTATTCTGGATTCAATTATGTGTGGTATATCACTGTTAGCAATTTCATATGCATCTCAACGACTTGTTGAGTCAGTGTGGTGCTTCACGTCAATATGGTTCATCTCAATAAACGCACTGTGCGACTCATGCGATTCAGTGTACATGCAACATAGCTCTGTGAAGCATCCTGCTCTTACTCGCCCCATTCACACAACTCTCCACCTCTCCAAACCACCGATATCTACAACACCCTACAACACCACAGAAACCACACAACTCCAACGCATAAGATAGCAACGCAAATATAATAAATGGGCTATTTACACTAGTGTACAATATGTAGGGCTTTCCGGCACGCCGATGAGTGACGAAACGCACATCACCGACTGTGCGCTAAGATAGCCAACCGTTGTTCTGGCTCCTCTGCGACACCTGGATGGCATAGTACTAGGTACCGTTGTGCCACCAGGCAAATGACTCGGGGAAATTAGAGAAGCGCCGCACGAAGGAGGAGAGAAGGCGCGAGCAGCTTTTTGAAGGGGGCGGTAACCCTAGATGTGGGTATAGAAAAAATGGTAAAAATGAGTTCTAAATGAGAAATGAAAGGGATTGTAGCATTAAATATAGCCATTCAATATGTATGCCTGTCAATCTCCGCCACTCATCTCCATTCTCCACTCTTATCAATCCACCACCATGCAGACATCCGTGTACGCGACGGGGGAGAGCGTGACGGCGCAGGCGTACGACTTTTATGGCGAGAGTATGAGTACAGGCTCTGAGAGTGGCGTGCTGCGCGTGCACCGTCGCAATGCCGATAACGGGTGGAACGAAGATGAGGAGATGGTGATAGAGGGTGCGCACGATGCACGCGTCACTACACTCTCCCATTCGTATCCCTCTTATGGTACACTCCTCGCCAGCGCGTCCACAGACCGCACCATCAAGATCTGGGAGATGCGCAAGTCGTCTACCAACAATCGCTTGATAGCCAAGTTCACAGAGAGTAAAGCACCTATAGCACAAGTTGAATTTACTAGCCCCGCTTCCCTACAACTCGTTTCTCTCTCAGTGGACGGAGTGCTACGCGTATACCAGGCCACTATACCATCAGATCCGACGACGTGGTCGTGCGTGCATACCCATAAAGCGACACAGACGTCATCGGAGCAGAGGAAAGACGACACGTTCGCTCTCTCTGTGTGCCCTGATAAGGAGTACGCAGGTCTCGTCGCTGTCGTAGCTGGTCATACCACTACAGTAGACATTATAGGCTACTCGACTAGCAGCAGACCTAGCGTTGTACATCAACTTACTGTGAATGCGCCCATATCTTCTGTACAGTGGTCCCCTGGTTGCAAACGCGGCTTTTGGCATGTCGCGGTCGGCTCGCGCGATGGCTTGGTGCGGATATTCAAGGTCGCTGTCACGCAATCGGAGACTGACGCGAAAGCACTTTGGGACAGTCATTTGGTGGCTGAGTTGGAGCATGGCGGCGTCGTTGCCAGTTTGTCATGGAACGTATTCGGGTGGGTGTGGAATTAGCTAATTCTTCTTCATTATAACACGCCCAATAGCACTGTACTCACATCCTCAGGCGACAACGCCACCGCCAACGTCTGGAAAGCGTCTTATACAGGCGTATGGTCCTGTCACAGCACATACAGCATATCAGAATAAATTATTTGATCGAGTAAATACAAATCCAAAAAGTAACTAATCGTCTGACTTGAGTGCCTTGACTTTCCTCGTCTGCAGCTTGGACAAATCTTGCTTCTCCATGTGCACTCTACCGACTTTGTCACCCATCTCATCGACCTCAATGTTCTTCCTCTTCTTAGGCACGTTGACAGCCTTTGGTTTCTTGTACGCCTCCTTCTCGAGTGACGCGTCAGGTTCTTGAGTTCTTCTTGGAGTGAAATCCATAGATGGTCCCATCTCGACGAGCTCAACACGCGGAGTCCGCGTACCACTCTTGAGGAGTTGGATGGAGTATACTCTGAAGTGCACTGGTGGCGTGTCTTCCTCATTCGCTTGCTCACCCACTGTACAGCTAATCACATGCGATAAACCCGCGAGCGAGATCTGTGAGAGAGTTTCTCCTCTAAAGAAGTCGAGCATCACGTTTTTGAATTGTTGGTACTTTGGGTGAGTGTCAAAGAGTTCACCAGTGAAATTGAAAAGCGGCTTCATGCCCACGTTTACTTGATTATTGACGTTGAAACTTTTCATAGATTTGAAGTTATCTATACCCATTTCAAGCATATCAAAGAGCTGGTAATTGAAAGTTCTAGTGAATATCAGATTATGAGGTCTCTTCTTCTGGTGTGATCCAACAAGCAAAAGAGAAGCATCGTTCTTATTCGACCAGAATTCCAAACTTGAGCTATCTTCGAATGGTTGTAATTGATTCTTCTTGTTGAATGTTATTCCATGTGGTTTCTTGAGACTGTACAGATCGCTCATAGCATCATTCACCACCTGCGACGTCGTCTGCGTTTTCACGAATAGAGCAGTCTTTGGATTCTCATGCGCTTGTGGCTCCCTCTCCTTCAACGCTCTCTTGGCTCTGGCGCTCTTTGGTTTTACTGTGCGCAACATTTTTATTATTTGACTTGGTGGTCGAGTTGAACGGGTGCGTTGGTCGTTCTTCTTCTCTCAGACCAAATCAAAAAGTTACAGGAAACGACGAAATGATACGCGGATTCTGTAGCAGTAGTAGATCACTCTCACACGTTGGAAAGAATCCTGTAATTATTCCACCATCCACCCAAATCGTCCACAGCCTCAACGAGCTCAAGCTGAGCGTCAAAGGACCGCTGGGAGAGGAGAGTGTGGCTTTGTCGCCGTTCGTGCAACTAAAGCAGACGGAGAATGATATAAAGGTGTCTGTACAGGATACCAAAATACCGATG
This sequence comes from Wallemia hederae, assembly GCA_004918325.1. Classification (NCBI taxonomy): domain Eukaryota; kingdom Fungi; phylum Basidiomycota; class Wallemiomycetes; order Wallemiales; family Wallemiaceae; genus Wallemia; species Wallemia hederae. The sequence goes on from SPNW01000008.1 coordinate 103,787, forward strand.
CAGAGATCGATGTGGGGATTGACTCGTACGCTAGTGCAGAACGCAGTGACGGGGGTGACAGAAGGGTTTAGAGTCAACGTCAGACTCGTAGGCGTTGGATACAGGGCTGCGATTGAAGGCGATAACATTCACCTCAAGCTCGGTTTCAGCCATCCAGTTATCATGCAGATTCCTCAGGGCGTAAAGGCAGAGACGCCTGCGCCTAACAAGATTATTCTGTCGGGATCTAACAAGCATCACGTCACCGCATTCGCTGCTGCTATCAGACACTGGAGGAAGCCGGAGCCTTACAACGGCAAAGGCATTTTCATCAATGACGAGACCATACAGAGGAAGGACAAGAGGTAGTGTTATGTGTTGGGAATACATTTGCATTTCTATAGCGTCGAAAAGTTGCTAATACTTGCGACTGTCACGATCGTATGGTTTGTGTCTGTGGCTGTCTCTATGGCTGTCTCTATGGCTGTCTCTATCACCGTCTTTATGACTGCCTCTCCGCCGCTGCTCCCTCTCTTCTCTCACCCTCGCTCGCTCCTCCTTACGCACCCGCTTCTCTGCATTCTTCTGCGCCTTTGCAGCAATCTTCTCCTCTTCCGACGGCCGTGGCTTGGGCGCGTATCCCAACGCAACGCTCAACGCGTCCTCTTCAGCTTCCTTGATCTTGCGTATCTCCTCCTTCTTCCTCCGCTGAATTTCCTCCTCGTCTGCGTCATCGTTATCGCGTGTGTACCAGTGTATGTCCTGATATGGATAAATAAGGTATTGCACAATTCAACAATCCCAACCCACCTTATTCTTCTGCCATCTGCCAGCAGCAGCCTTGACGCTGTGCCCGAGATAATACTCCCTATGCTTATCTTCCTTGACTGCATTCCAGCTAAAGTCGCCAGCACCGCCACGCGTGCCCTATAATGCATTTCATGAGTGATATAATATCATTAAGTGAAAATACTCACGCCTCTAATGGGTTCACCGTCCATAGCTCTATCTCGTCGTCGTCGGCGATCAAGAGGTATTTCCCACGAGATTGAAATTAAATTGATAAAATGATGGTGAGTATGCTTGCTATTACCATCATTACGATGCTAACTTACAATTTCTTCTATAAGCCAGTCAACCAGCAATCGAACGCTATATCGACAGAGAGCTGGTCCAGTAAGCTCAGCCAGTTGAATCTGAGTAAAGGGTGGGTCAATAGAACGGTTCTATTGAGCATTCCTATAACGCATACACACAGCCAACTCAACAAACTGGTGCTCAACTATCTCGTCATAGAGGGATACACCGACGCAGCAGACCAGTTCAGTACAGAGACAGGCATTGACTTGGATGCGAGCAATAACTTGATCAAGGACAGGAAGGCGATCAAAGATTTCATCAGAAGTGGCGATATCCCACCAGCTATCAACCTCATCAATGAAATCAACCCAGACATCCTGGATCAAAACACAGAGCTCTTATTCCAAATACAGCTACAGCAACTCATAGAGTACATCAGGATTAAAGACACTACCAAAGCTCTCTCCTTTGCGCAGAATACTCTGTCTCATTTAGCAACTACAATCCCCTCTCTCCTTCCATCCCTTGAAATGGCTCTCACTCTCCTAGCTTTCAACTCCCCAGAATCTGAAGAGTACGCTCAGGCTACTGACGCTCCACCTCACATACGCCAACTCCTCAGTCAGTCACAAAGAGAAAAAGTCGCTGGCATGGTCAATAAACATATCCTTGACTCTGAATTCACAGCAAATGAACCTGATTTAGCCAGCGTTATCAAATTACTCAGCTGGGGTGAAAAATCGCTAGCTTCACGCGTTAGCTTCCCTAGATATCAACCACCTCTGCACAAACATGGCAGAAAAGTAGATAAAGATAAAGAGCATGGTGATGATATTAATAAATTCGGTCAATTCGATCAACAAATGCTCACTTAAGTTTTTATTGTATGTGTATTCTTTATGAACCGTTGTACTATATCCCTTCATCTCATTTCGTCATTTCGTCATGACTGCGATAGCAGCGATAAAGATAGCGAGAAGGAAGGCAGTGGCGTCAGTAAACAATTGAGGAGATTCATGCCAGACAAAAGCATTCCTAGTCAGCCATCACCGTCTTCATTCTCATCGCCATCTCCATCTCTGGAGATACAGACGCATAGGCGTATTGCATCGTTTAGCGTAGCAACCCCCCATCATCTGACAGCTGTCACGTTATCAGCTGCTATGTATGCATCTCCAGATCTCTAATTTCGACAGTACGAAGGAACCAACGACATCAAGGACATCTCCTCAATTTACCTACTTAGACAGGGTAAATTGTGTCATAGCAACTTCGCTGATCAGGTTCATCGACGTGTACGTTGCTTGATGCACAGCAATCCCCTTTCCTTGAAACTTTATTCCCGATTGCCCGCCCGATTGACGTGACAGCGAGGGCGACTGTCGAGATATGGGCATCGCTGCAGCACCCGAAATTCAATTTCAATTAGCGGTGCGATTCGGATCAGTCATGGTCACTCACTCAATCAATTGCAAATCGATATAGCGCACAGATCGCGTCACGTTGGTGGTGCATTGAGCATTACAGAGGTGGTATGAATGTGAGAATACCACAGCATTACTCCTACAACAATTTCCACAGTATTTTTCAACTAGGTGCCCCCCTCACATGTCCCCTTCTAGGGTCCGATCAGACGGGCCAAGTGCGCACGGTTTTCCGCATGACTGCATATTATGCATTGATTTGAGGGGATGACGGATAAACGGTAACGCACTGATCGTGCATACATTAATTGATTGATTGAGGAGTGCTTCTTGCTTCTCTTATCTCAACAACACACAACACTAAAACCAAAACAAACCACCACAACAACACATAAAACACACATTCGTTAAAGACTACACACACTCGCTACACTACAAAGCACATCACACAATGTTCAACAAAGTTCTTATCGCTACACTCGCCGCCGTCGGCACATTCACCTCCGCCGCTCCAGTCCCACAGGCTGACCTCAGCTCCGCTCTTGCACCAGTTGAGCAGATCTTGGGTGGCTTGCTGCAAGGTGGTGGCTCCGCTGGCGCTTCTGCAGGTGGTTCAGCTTCTGCTTCTGGTGCTTCGGGCTCAGCCTCCGCCTCTGGCCTCCTTGGCAGACGTCAAGACGAGCTCCTTCAACCTGTCGAGAAGATCCTTGGCGGTCTCCTTCAAGGTGGTGGCGCTGGATCTGCTCTTGGTAAGCGTCAAGATGAGATTCTTCAACCCGTCGAGCAAATTCTCGGCGGTCTCCTTCAGGGCGGCGGCGCTGGCTCTGCTCTCGGAAAGCGTCAAGATGAGCTGTTGCAACCTGTTGAGAAGATCCTTGGCGGTCTCCTTCAAGGTGGTGGTGCCGGCTCTGCTCTTGGCAAACGTCAAGATGAACTTCTTCAACCAGTCGAGAAGATTCTCAGTGGCTTGCTTCAAGGCGGTGGCTCTGCTTCTGGCTCTGCTTCAGCTTCGGGCTCTACTGGCCTCCTCGGCAAGCGTCAAGATGAGCTCCTGCAGCCAGTCGAGAAGATCCTCGGTGGTCTCCTTCAAGGTGGTGGTGCTGGATCTGCACTCGGCAAGCGTCAAGATGAACTCCTTCAACCAGTTGAGAAGATCCTCGGCGGTCTCCTCCAAGGCGGCTCAACTGGCGCTGTAACCAAGAGACACTACACTCTCGAGAGCATCATCCAAGGCTTCAGCACCAACCAAGACGTGCAAGGCGCACTCAACTCCATCTCCCAATCAGGCTCAGATCTCGACATTGAACAAGTCAAGAGCCACATCAGCACCATCGTTGCAGGTGTCAAGTCCACCAAGTCTCAAATCCAGTCAGCTGACACAAACTCTGACCACTCCGCTCTCGGTCTCCTCATCTCTGGCCAACTCTACAACATCATCTTGAAGCTCTCACCAGTCCTCGACAAGCTCGGTCAAGGTCTTGGTATTGAGGCTATCTTGGAACCTCTCGATGCTGAACTCGTCGGTCTCGTCAAGGCTATCGAGCCACTCGTTGCTGGTGTGAGTGTTTCGTTATCCCTTCCGTTAGTTCCATAGCTAACAATACACCCAAGATTGAGAACACCGTCACCGGCCTCCTCACCAAGCTCGGTCTCGGACCAGTTGGTGATCTCTTGCACAAGGCACTCGAGCAACAGAGTGGGTATGCGCGTGTCACTGCTGAACACACCCGCTAACGACTCATAACAGTCCCTCTCTTGCTCGCCAAGATCGACACTGGCGTCCTGTCCAAGCTCTCCGGCGTACCAGTCGTCGGCGACCTGCTCTCAGGATTGGGTCTCTAAGCGCTCTCAAGATCTGAAAATCTTACACAACTAGCCGCACTGGATTGTTGCTAGTCACTTCTCACTCCGTTTACTCTCGTGTTTGTTTACACTTCCTGTTGTCTATTACACATTACTTGTATATACCATTATAGTGATTCAAACGTCATTCCGTTCAACTTATCGCTCTCTCTCTTGAAGTGATACCATCTATGAGTTTGTACGGTGGTATTTTCTACGAGGAGAAGGAGCCTGAAAAGGTTGATGAGAAGAGCGAGGAGAAGAGCGTAGAGAAGGAGAAATCGTCTCCCGCTCCCGCTCCTGCGCCGGCTCAGAAACCAGCCCAGAATTGGACATCGTCGCTCAAGTTCGCGCCAAATGTTCGCAGGAGCAAAGCGGCAGCCAAACCCGTCAAACCATCGCTGCCAATCCCGTCAGCATTCACTAGCGCTGCGGTGTCCGCGTCATCCAGCAATGCGAGTACGCCAATGAAGGGAGAAGGCAGTGAGGGCAGGAAAGGGAGCAAAGAGAGTGTGGATGGAGGTGAATTGCAGCAGACCTCATCAAGCTCATCTCAGCCAGGCCCATCTTCTAGCACTCTCGCACCCCCTCCAATGACTATCTCCGATAACGACGACGACGACGACGATATGCAGTTCAGCAACCGTTATCGACGCGTGCTGACTAAGAAGGAGAAGAAAATGAAACGTAAAGGTCAATTGGCAGCAGCAGGACCTGCCTGGCACGATGATTATGATCCGTACAAGCCGACAGATTACGCTGAGTATAAGCGATTTGCACAGTTCCTGAAACAAGAGAGATTGGCCAGAAAGGCTGATGAGCTGCAGAGACAGGGTCAGGGACAGTACTCCTCCTCGGATGACTCTGATAGCGACGACCAAGCTGAGAGAGCGAGGAATAAGATGTTCGCTCCACCTTCCGCTTACGATAATGACGGTGCTGCTTCTGCTTCTGCTCCTGCTCCCGCTCCTCCTCCTGCTCCTTCCGCCATCAACCTCGAGGAGTCGGGCGACGATGTCTTCCAGAGACGCCTCGCTATGTCGAGCGCTACCGCTCAGCAGGCTCGTATGCGGAATAATGACGATGAGGAGAATGATGCACCACAGCCACAGCCACAGCCACAGCCACAATCGCAGCCACAGCCGCAGATGAACACACCCTCAGAACAGTTTTCAGATACCTCACAGCAGCCGCAGCTACCACAAGTGCAGGAGCCACATGCACCAGCTATCTCGAATCCACCATCCATGCCAGCTCAACAGGACACACAATCATCCGCACAAACGCCCCAAGATCGACTCAAGGCGTCGCAGGCAGCAGCTGCGAGCATAGCAGCCAAGTTCAGCAAGCTTGTTCCACAAAAGCCACAGCTACCAGCGCAATTGGTACCTCAACCAGCGCAAACGCAAGCAGCATCACAATCGCAGGCGTCAGAAGTTGATGACTTCTTAGCTACGATTGAAGACTCGACAGTGTCCAAGGAGCAGCAGGAATTGGCTGACAACAAGGCGAACTTCGCTCAGCGGTTCATGGCCAAGCAGGGCTGGAAACAGGGTGAGGGATTGGGTGCGCAGAAGTCAGGCATGACGGAGGCGCTGTCCCTTGAGAGAACTGAGAGTGGAGGCGGTGAAATCAAGTCTAAGGAGGAAGGGAGACTGGATAGGGAGGCAAAAGAACTCTTCGGAGAGCCTTCCAAGTGCATCATTCTGCGCAATATGGTGAAGCTGCATGAAGTAGATGATGACTTGTCGCAGGAGGTTGCAGATGAGTGCAACAAGAATGGCATCGTCGAGAGAGTTGTCGTGCATACACCGAAAGAGTACAGCGATGAGAGTGACGCTGTGAAGATACTGGTGAAGGTGGGTGTTCATTCATAATGGTATATACATCTAACAGAGAACGCCCAAGTTTTCGGGACTCGTAGGCGCGTACAAGAATGTGAGGGCACTCAATGGCAGATACTTTGGCGGTGCACAGATCATAGCCAAGTACTATCCAGACGAAGCTTTTGTTAGGGGTATATATGACTTGTAACTGATACGATAAATACACTAGCTCATCCCAAGCTAAGCAAAGCCCAGCTCAGCTCAGCTCAGCTATTCCACTCATGTCCTACACCTCTCTGCAAATCATCCAGCACCTTCTTGTTGAGTTCATTGACAGCTTCCTGCGACAATCTAGAATCTCTGCGCGATTTGTTCATAATATCGATGATAAAGTGACCGATATTCTCCTCGCCAATCTCCAGTAATGCGCGCGCGCCCCAGCTGTACTCGCTATCCTGGTTACCGATGCTGCTCTTCTTCTTCTCGAGATACGCCTGTCTTGTGAGCTGACCGATGAAGCCCTCGAGTAACATCTTCTCCTCTCCTGGCATTTTAGCCGTCTGATCAAGACCAAGTTTCTTCATATGGATGTACAGCTGCACGTCAGAAATGGCACCACCATTACCCATAATGATAGCCAGTATGGTATGCAGTACACCGACCAGATGCGTGTTCTCCCACTTGGCGAAAGCTTCGATTGAGTTGTTGGGGTCAGATTTGGTGTTGACTACGACATAAGCGTTGGTCTTAGGGAACGTAGACAGCTCCTTCAATTTGTAGCTCTCCTTAGGTGGTATTTCCTTAATCTCATATCCAAATACCTCTTTCATGCGATCACTCGCTTTTAAGATTGTGTAGCCTAGCATCGAATTATTGGACACTCCAAGCTTCTTCGCTACCTCGTCACGCTTCATTGTAGTACGACGGGATTCTGCTGAGAGTGCTATACGCACGATAGACGCGACTTCACGCTCTCGCCGTCGCATGTACGCGTTACCCTGCGTCAGCGTCGGCGCCTGCGTGTGTCCCTCCTCTTCTGAGTAATCCGACATTTTGGAGGTGATGGAGGAAGACAAAGAAGACTGAGATGGAGATTGTTGGGTTTATTTTGAGGTCGTTTTTGGTAGGTTGTATATATTGCTAATCAGCTATCATCTCCTCGCAATACGAGCTCGCCATCTCTCATATTACGCCTTCATCTCTCTCCACCACCACCAGCAACAACGTAAACAATGAATCGCAGACTGCTGTATACAGCACTGCCCACTATCACTCTCACTGGCTTGTATCTGAGCACGCGCGGCTGCACGCCAGGCATATCTCTCGACGGTTCCATCTCCACGCGCACCAAGATGGAAGACTACGTGAAGCAGCTGCAGAGCCGAATCGTGCACCGTCTGGGTGAGTTCGACGGTGGACACGCCTTCCGCGTCGATAAATGGCAGCGCAAGGAGGGCGGCGAAGGTATAAGCTGTGTGATGCAGGATGGCAAACATCTCGAGAAAGCAGGAGTAGGCGTGTCTATCGTGCACGGTAAACTACCACCTGCTGGCGTCAAACAGATGAGAGCGAACCACTCTGGTATCCCTTACGACCCGAACGCTAATGCTTCCTTACCTTTCAGCGCTGTGGGACTGTCGCTTATCATTCACCCCCGCAACCCATTCTCTCCAACCGTGCACGCTAATTATAGATACTTTGAACTGTACGCCGAACATGATAACCCAGCTGATAGCAACACTAGCCCTATCTTCTCATGGTTCGGAGGCGGATCGGATCTGACGCCTACATATTTGATAGAAGAGGATGCGCATCACTTCCATAACACTATTAAGAACGCTTGCGAGAAACATGACTCTGGCTTCTATCCCCAGTTCAAGAACTGGGCTGACAAGTACTTCTATATACCACACAGACAAGAGTGCAGAGGCGTAGGAGGTATCTTCTTCGACGACCTCACGCCTGGCTCGCAGCTCGCGCGGGGGAAGAACGCTGATGAGCTGTTCGCGTTCGTGAAGGAATGCGGCGACTCCTTCGTAGATTCGTACATACCCATACTGGAGAAGAGGAGGGACACACCGTTCACTGAGCACAACAAGAGATGGCAGGAGCTGCGCAGAGGGCGCTACGTCGAGTTCAACTTGGTGCATGACCGCGGAACCAAGTTTGGGTTGAATGTGAGTGGAATAGGTATTCATGGCATATATAGCTGACACTCTTTGCAGGCAGGCGGCGCTCGTATCGAGTCTATACTCATGAGTCTTCCAAGCACAGCGCGATGGGAGTACATGACAGATATGGGCGTCGAGCAGGGCACGCAAGAGGAGAAGCTGCAGCAAGTGCTCCGCCATCCGGTGGACTGGGTGTGAGTGGACAGTGTGTACTGCTGCAGCGACGGTATGCAACGAGTGTATGCATCATACATACATACATACATAGACATATAGCTTCATACTTTGATATTTCCGGATTTCCGATGATACTCTCCTAGTACATCTCCGCGATCACCTCAGTACTCCTTGTAGATATCGAGCTCGGCGTTCTCGACATTAGGGAAAGCGCTCAAAGCTTGGAATTGGGGTGAGGCGAGGTGGGCGGAGAGGGCTTCAGGTGCGGCGTACTCCTCGTAGACGACGAAACGGTTGTTCTGTTCACTGATACCGCGCGAGATGCGGTAGCTGGGGGTGTGCATGTGTGAGCGAATGACGTAGGCGATGCACACAACTCACGTCAACGTCTGCGGCTCCTTGTCGCTGTTGGCAACGAGTGCAACCTGCTTAAGGAGGTCTGCGACGGTGTCCGCGTGTGCTGGCTCAGCGGTGATCTGAAGTGTGGAAGCGGGTTTAGCTGTTGCTTAGTAACCGGTACAAAAAGCGATGCGCACCTTTGCGACGACGTTGATCGGACCTGAAGTCACGGCCAGCTTGGCTTGGATTGAAGGCATGGCAGCTCCTGCGATTTCACCGAGTGATGGCATTTCTGAGTTGATAAAGTTGACGGTTGGTGACAAACCCGGTTTTGTAAGCGACGATGATGATTTCAATTTCGGCCGGGATGTTGAGAGCAGCGAGAACGTACAAGCCAGCTGCCACTGCTACCGCTAAGCATATCAGATTATCAAGCAGCTACAACAAGCCTAGTCCACCGCCATTGCCACCAAAAGAGCAGCGCGAGTTCGAGCAGCTGCAGAAGAATGCGCAGGTGATCACCAACGAAGACGCTGATAACGATATGCATAAAGACGCAGTCAGAGAAGCGAGACGTATCGAATTCGAAGGAGACGTCAACCCTGAGACGGGCGAAGTTGGAGGACCGAAGCGTGAGCCACTGCGCTGGCAGCCTGAGTGGACATACGGTGGAAGAGCTACGGATTTCTAAGGCGTTTGGCGTGCTTATCGGTGTATCATGGAAGGACAGGGAAGCGTGGCGTACTCGGCATTAACGACAGCCCCGCGCAACCATCTTTATAGGCGTCTATGACTGTACAGAAAGCTTAATGAATGCCGTGCCTTGCGTAAATGACAGTTGGGGGTGCATGCCATACCATCCCAGTCAACGGTCATTCCTTGACGTTGAAGGGGAATTTGAAGTGGATTGTGGTACAAGACATCAATAACTTGTACAAAGACCATGAAATGGCTCAAATAGTCTAAGCAACGTAGATTCAAAGAAGCCGCAGCTATTGCTAGCAGGGAGGTTGAAAGCGGTACGAATGTATTGATAAGGATATGGCTCACTCAGTACCACTCCTCAAGTCCATTCTCCCACTATTCAAAATGGGCTGATGTGATTCCCTCAAAAATTGCAAATTTTGGCCAGCTCATTTAATTCTTCGCTTTCTTCTCTTCACCAAAAACATTGATAATGAGCGTACAATCTTCCGTTCTCGGGTAAATAATAGGAATACAACTATAAACACCTACTAATAAACCCACAGTTTCCCTCGTATCGGTGCAAACAGAGAAATCAAGAAAGCTGTCGAAGCCTACTGGGGCGGCAACTCCGACGCAGAGGCTGTCCTCAAGGCCGGTAAGGACGTCAGAGTGAAGAACTGGCAGTACATGAACAAGGCTGGCATCAACCACGTTCCTTCCGGTGACTTCACCTTCTACGACCACGTCCTCGACCACATCCAATTCCTCGGCGCTACCCCAGAGCGCTACGCCCGCCACAACCTCAGCGACCTCGACACCTTCTTCGCTATGGGCCGTGGTCGCCAGGTCGGCGCTGTCGACGAGGCTGCGATGGAGATGAAGAAGTGGTTCGACTCAAACTACCACTACATCGTCCCTGAGTTGAGCGAGAACACAAAGTTCCAGTACCGCACCAAGAAGATCGTCAACGAGTACAAGGAGGCTAAGGAAGCTGGCGTTGAAACCCGCCCAGTCCTCCTCGGTCCAATTTCCTTCCTCGTCCTCGGTAAGGCTGCCCGTGACGCTTCTGCTGGCTTTGAGCCAATCAGCCTCCTCGACAAGCTCGTTCCTGTCTACGAGGAGATCCTCAAGGACCTCAAGGCTGCCGGTGCCCAATCCGTCCAAATCGACGAACCAATTCTCGTTCTCGACAAGGCTGCCCCACTCGGCGAGCAATTCAAGTCCACCTACGCCAAGCTCGGTCCAGCTGGCCCAGCTGTCACCATCGCCTCTTACTACGGCCGTTTGGACGCCAACCTCGAGTACGTCAAGGAGCTCCCAGTCGCCGCCATCCACGTCGACCTCGACCGTGAGCCTTCCCAACTCGACGCTCTCATTGCCGCAGTCAAGGACAAGAAGACCGCTGTCTCTCTCGGTGTCGTCTCCGGTCGTAACATCTGGAAGACCGACCTCGCCGCTGCTCAAGTCTTCGTTAAGAAGGCCGTCGACGCTCTCGGCGCTGACAGAGTCATTGTCGCTTCCTCATCTACCCTCCTCCACACTCCAGTTGACTTGAACAACGAGAAGAAGCTCAAGCCAGAAGTCAAGGACTGGTTCTCTTTCGCTAGACAAAAGGTTCACGAGATTGCTCTCCTCGGCCGCGCATCAAACGCACAAGTCTCATCTGAGGACTCACAAGCTTTGGAGGAGAACAAGGCTTCCATCAAGCGTCGTCGTGACTTTGAGACCCAATCAAACGACGCCGTTCGTCAACGTGTCGCAAACATCACCCCAGAAATGCTCAAGAGAAAGAACCCATTCCCTGTCCGTCGTGAAGCTCAACGCGTCAAGATCAACTTGCCAAAATTCCCAACCACCTCTATCGGTTCCTTCCCACAAACCAAGGAGATCCGTATCGCTCGTCAACAATTCACCAAGGGTGATATCAACCAACAACAGTACGACGACTTTATCGCCAAGGAGATCCAAGAGGTTGTCAGGATTCAAGAGGAGATTGGTCTTGACTTGCTCGTCCACGGTGAGCCAGAGCGTAACGACATGGTTCAATACTTCGGTGAGCAATTGGAGGGTGTCGCTTTCACTTCCATGGGATGGGTTCAATCCTACGGTTCCCGTTACGTCCGTCCACCAATCATCGTCTCCGATGTCTCTAGACCAGCACCAATGACTGTCAGATGGTCCAAGTACTCTCAAGAGGTCTCATCCAAGCCAATGAAGGGTATGCTTACTGGTCCAGTCACCATCCTCGCATGGTCTTTCCCTCGTGCTGATGTCAGCAAGGAGATTCAATCCAAGCAAATTGCTTTGGCTTTGCGCGATGAGGTCGTTGACCTCGAGAAGGCAGGCATCAAGGCTATCCAAGTCGACGAGCCAGCCATCAGAGAAGGTATGCCATTGAGACAAGGCGACTGGGCTCCATACCTCCAATGGGCCGTCGACTCTTTCAGACTCTCCACCTCTGGTGTTGAGGACGGTACTCAAACCCACTCCCACTTCTGTTACTCTGACTTCAACGACATCTTCTCCTCTATCAAGGCTCTCGACGCCGATGTCATCTCCATCGAGGCCTCAAAGAGTGACATGAAGCTCTTGAAGGCATTCCAAGACAACGACTACTCCAACGAGATCGGTCCAGGTGTCTGGGATATCCACTCTCCACGTGTCCCTCCACTCGAGGAGATGAAGCAACGTATCACCGACATGCTTAAGCTCATTCCAGCTGACAAGCTCATCATCAACCCAGACTGTGGTTTGAAGGTGGGTTGAATTGTGTATTTAAAGTTGGAAACATTACTAACAAACACCTCTAACAGACTCGTCACTGGGAGGAGACTAAGGCTTCCTTGCTCAACTTGGTTGCTGCCGCCAAGTGGGCCAGAGAGAACTACTAAGTGTTTATCTAGAAATCATCACGCAGCTTTCAACATAGTCGCATACCTCATATCGTTCAAAATGTATATTTTTTCTGTATCATTCAACTGGGATTTATGAATAGGTTATCATGTTCAATTGGGCTTTGCTTTTCTTTTATGTGCGTTTGGACATGATTTTGCACACGACAATCACCGCATCCGACATGGCCAGGCGTACATATCTAAAGTAGTAAATTTGCAATGCATGTTCGTATCCGTTATAAGTTATGTGTGTACGTGTTTCTATATGCTGCCTCCATTCTGCAGCTTGGTGAGCACCTTATTGTACCACTGCTGGAGAGTAGACAGTGGTATGAGTGTGTCTGGGCCAACGTGAGCGAAACCTGAGAGGAATTCGAAAAGATTTTCAAGTATTCTCTTCGCAACTTCCTGCGATTCATTCGATTTACTCGCTGTGGTATTAGTAGGAGTGAGAGCCATAGTTTGGCTATCGACTTGATTGATAGGTTCTACAGATATACCGATAATAGCTTGTGTCTGATTATTGTTGACTGTATTGAGTGTATTGGAACTAAGTTTTGACGGTATAGCGCTACCTCTAAGTCTGAAAATAGCTGATGGCTTATCATTGCTAATCTTACCGAGCAGCTGCCACCCTTTCTCATATCCTGGAAATAGGAAATGTACAGTCGCGCCTACTCCTTCTGGAAAAGCTATTTGTCCAGTAAGGAATATGACAACGTGATTCAATTCTTCTGGTTTGCTCAAATTGAACGTGAAATGCGTCTCATCTACTTGCTGTAAATCCGTCTGCACTAGTCGCCCTGCTGCTATGCACCCGAACATCGTTGATGGAAAGCAAGAGAAGAATGATATCATAGCATTTTATATTGTACGTTACAGCTGTGTTCGTTTATACGGTGAGTTGGTCTATTAATTCATTCTGTTAGCGCTGTTTTATACACACACATACCCATCCCCACTCACACTCGTATTCTGTGTCGGTCTGTCCAACTATCCACGTCAGAATCGTCGAGAGCATGATTGCGATATTTTGTATCACAACAGCGATGCTATTGAGGGTGTTGAGAACTGTGTATGCTGAGTGTACCCGTCCCACTCACCCGTATGAAATGAAGTGGCTTGGATAATCTGGTACGATGTACTTGATGACGAGTAGACTCTTGAGCGATTGTCAGATGCAAACAGAGGTATAAGACCTATCGCTCACCACACTACCAGCTAATCCACCGGCTAACAACGCGAATCCTACAAACAGCCAGCACCGAGCTCTCCAAGCGTAAGGATCGTCATTCTCTCTCGAGATCTTGGGCTTCAGTTAGACAAATGACCATACAACGTAGATCACATTGAAACCCACCTGCGACTTGTTGATAAGGCTGACGATGATCATACCCAGCGTGGACAGAATAGCGGGGACGTAATCGACGAACGAGATCCTAACAGGGACATCCTCGAATGGATCATCTGGGCAAATGAGCAGAGGCGTGTACATCAGTGGAATGCCCACCTGGCTGTGTACGTTTCGAGATAATGGCGGCGTCAAAGAAGAACCACCAGCCAGAAGCGAACTAGATCTTATGTGAGGCAATTACTTGTTTGCATAGCATCACATACGAGCATTCCGGCAAAGTAGATTCCCCATTCGCGCAACTTGGGAAACTCGCTTAGATCTGGGAGATTGAGTAAACAAACGCGTTTTGGACTGTTGAGGGATAAATTAGAGAAGCGCAAGCAGGCTAATTATCCCTCACTTGTACGCTGGCGGTCTGTTCGGCTGAGTGGACATTTGACGGTGGTGGTTGAGGTGAGAGAGATGTCGGCGTGGAAGGAAGGTGTGAGAAGTATATGTATTAGAATTCGAGCGGAGCGTGATGCTAAAAGAGTCGACTACTCTCGCTGTCTGAAATTTTCGTTCAGTCTCCGCCTTATCGTATGACGTGTGTTTCAGCAATTCACAATATTCAGCTTCGAAGAAGTAGTAAAATGTATACAAAAATGTGTTACAACAAAGTAGCTTGATTGATACAAGATAAATACAGCGGTTATTTGCTAATCAAGGTATATCGGGTTGCGATAAAGTAGTGGGTGTATGCTATGTATGCTATGCTGTGCGTTGCTATTGCGGTTGCTAATGATATAAGGTGCTTAATGCTCCCTTTAGAGAGAATAGAGGGGCTGCAAGTCTGTATCGCCCATATCGAGTGATTGCCTGCGCTGCTGTCTCGTGACCACCTGCGTCTCTGCTCTCTGGTTGTACATGAAGTCTCCCCAGATGGCGTCGACAGCTGCATCGTTGACTGGGTTCCTGTAGTCGTCGTAGTCATCAATGACAGCTGTGCTGCTTCCCGCAGCATCAAGTGTGTCGTCATACATCTGTCTTGAGTCACCCAAGGCTGACAATGTAGGCAAGAAAGTTGGGTATGCTAGTGCAGATACGCGTGTACCTCTAGCATCATGTTGTGTCTGTGCAGGTATCACATTCTTGCCAGCAGAGCTACCACCTGCTGAAGTGGACACAGGCGTGTAGCCGTCCACGAGACTGAGACGCCTTGCTGCCTCCTCCTCTGTCATTGCTTCTTGCTCAGGTCGGATAGCTGGTGGCGTTTCAAATTGAGGGAGCACATGGGCTGGTACTACTTGTGATCCTTCCAAAATCCAGGCCGCTTCATCGTTGTTTTCAGCCGCTCTCTTCGCGTCGTACACTTCCTCCAGTCGTCTGCGATAATTGTTATTGTTCTCCACCTTCTTTCTCTTCTTGATCTTCTTCTTTGGAGCAGTAGGAGGTTCGCTCAGTGGTGGTGGATCAGAAAGACCAGAACTGTTTGGCGAGGCTGGTACGCCATCACTTTCCTTTCTGTGAGTGTCTGCAGGAGATGAAACGCCATCCTGCCAAACATTGAACTTGCTTTTGCCTTTGCCTTTGTCACTTTCAATAGCTGGCTTGGCTGCTTGCGAGGTCTTTGTGCTGCTAGAACTCCCAACCTGAACCTCATTCTGTACCTTCTGTGCTTGGCGTACAAGCAGTGCCTTGCCACTGTTGCTACTTGGTTTGATAGTCAACGGCTTCTGTGCAAGAAAAGCACTGATCTGTTTTGCGCGAAGGTCAGAAAACGCCGTACACCTAACATCACGCACCCCTCCATGCTGCGTCAAGCTAATGGAGTCACGGAATCTGAAAAGGAGGTCGAAAGCGACGTAATCAGGCCTCAAATTCGTGTAAGCCTTTCTGATACATCCGCCAACGTCACAAATTGCAGCTACCTGTCATCGACCAGTCAGGATACCGTGTCTTGATAATCATGCACACGAACGCACATCGAGGTATAGCTCGCATTGACGAATGAAGTTGGTCAAGTTGTTTGCGTTATCGCCATAAGTCTTGTTCAGGGACCGTATAAGTGTGTTTTGCTGTCTTGAAATGAGCGGCACATCCAGCGACTTGACGCAAGGCTCATCTCACCTCGTCTGTCTTGGGCGTGTCGGTTAGCAGGCTGGATTTTTTCCATCACACCCACCTTATTTAGCGCAATGCCATGTTTCTCAGCGCAGCAGAACTCCACGCCACTTCCCTTGCTATCGAGGAGTCTTTGATATGGCGTCAAGCGAGCTCAAGCGGCGGTGCATACCTACTTGAGCAAAATAGCTGGGAAAAGCCTGGGAGCTCCCAATTGACCATTGCGCTGCACGCAATTGAGCATCTCCGAGTCGCGTGGTGTCCACTCACCTTCACAGGTCGACGGAGATGGAGCGGCGGCGCTTGAGCTGCTATAGAGGGTTGAGAGCTGCTCTCGCCGGGTTGGATATCTTGTGACATGTTGATTTGTACACCGATCAGTCCTCAAGTCACTGCGCTGCCGCGATGGCTAGAACGAGGATGTTGAGATGATGGATGTCACGATGAAAGATGAAGACGCGTCACAGCTGCAGCTTTTGAGTAACAGAGACTGTATCTTTAGCTGTACATATTCACCCAGTGCTGATATCTGATTTTACTTGCTTCTCTCTCCATCATCAATTCGAGAGATAAGATGAGTATTAGAGCCAGAAAGCTTAGATGCAGTAATCCACTGGCATGAGACATTTGTCAGTGTTCAATGATGCACCAGTCAATGTCTTTGTCCGTCTCATCTCTTCTAGTTGCCTCACATCTTGGATGTAAAGAATTGCTCCGCAGAAGGCTACTCAGTCTTCTCATGTGAGCTGTCCTTGCCATTGCACTTCTCTTTCGCGTCTCTCACCGTCTATTGATGTCTTGGTGAGGCTACGGTGAATCACGGTGACGCTACACTTGGGATTGAGATGACGATCAGCGTCAGACAATGAACAAGCAGAAACGCTCATTCCAAACGCGCCGACAACACGCTCTATGTCTTTGTATCTGTCGATATCTTGATGCATCGAAAACTAATGATACATTACAACGCAAACGAAATTGAAAGAATCTACGGGAGCGATATGCGAAATGCATGGTCGCATGATTGGGTATTGACGTTGCTCTTAAATCGAGCAGAGCCCTGTTATCACTCGAAGGATCTTGCAAGATCTCATTTACTAGCGTCTCCAAGCTGAGAATGACAACTGACGACGCTAGTCATTGAACAGAGCAGCTACCATACACATCAGACAGCCCAATTGTCCCTTCCCGTGAGTGAGCTTGAAGAGTTGGTGGTCAATTCGGAAGGGAGAAGACACCGTTTGATCGAACGACCACGATGGGTAAAAAGGGCAATAAACTTAAATCGAGTCTGGAGAGGCACAAGACGAACCAGGCGATAAAGCAGCAGCAGAAGGTGCAGGATAAGAAGAGGGAGAAGACTAAGGTATTGGCCAAGCCTGATAAGCTGCCGTTCAGAGAAGACGACTACGTTCTCTTGGTTGGAGAAGGTGGGTTGCATTTGCACTATTGCTCTCACCTCACAAAACCATCAGGAAACTTCTCGTTCACCTTATCATTAGTGGTAGACCACCAATTCGAGAGCGGTCAATTGGTGAGCACAGCGGTGGACTCAGAGGAGGTGGGTAGCTTAAACATTGCAACGCAGAGAGTAAGTCTTACAGCTGCCCAAGGAAGCGTACAAGAAGTACGATGATTGCGAGGAGATTGTGAAGACGCTGCGAAGCAAGGGAGTGAGAGTGCTGTTCGACGTGGATGCTACGTGCCTGCACAAATGCAGAGAACTCAAGGGCAGCAAGTTCAACAAGATCTACTTTGGATTTCCTCACTTGGGTGGGTCCAAGATATCGAAAGTTCGAATTCTGACAGGCACGCTTATTAGGACTTGGGATCAAGGATCAAGACAGGAATGTCATCGCTAATCAAGCGTTGATACTGAGATTCTTCGCATCTGCTAAAGACTTTCTGACGTCAGGGGAGGTTGATTACAATTTCAAGCGCAAAGACAGGGAAGAGGGTGCGGAAAAGGAGGTCGAGGAAGATAAGCCGAGGGAGGGCGTTGTGATGATCACGCTCAAGGAGACGAAGCCGTACAATCTATGGAATGTGACAGGGCTGGCTAAGAATCCACCGATGGAGCTTCCAGCGACGCCAGGGAACAAAGATAAGATGGTAGGATGCGAGTACAAAGTATTCAAATCATCTTTGTTCAACATCGATTTCTATCCCTCGTACTCGCACCGCAAGACCTCCTCATCAAGTAAAAATCAAGTTAAGAATGAGCAAAGTCGGACGTATCAATTTATTCGAAATTTTGAAATTCAACGGTCAAAACCCAAATGAACGTCGATAAAATAAACGAGTTTAGATTTAATTTATACACGCATCAGCAATCCCTGCAGCAATCATTCAACTACGATAGAGTAAACACACTCAACACCAAGCACTCCCAGCTTCACACCCAGCTCACAAGCTTACAAGACTCGAAACACTCCTTGCAACGCTCCTTAGCCACCAACGTCCATGAGCCCAACAAGAGGAAGCACGACAGCCGCGACAATCCCGACAACTTGCAGTCCTTAGATACCCTTCCCCCACAGCCAAAGAAGATACGCATCCCTTCCCCCTCCCCGCCCCCTCAGCCTATCCTCCCAGAATACCAAGGCCTCGATCCAGAGTACTGCTTACCCACAACCGCATTGCAACGCGCTAAACAGGTCCAAGACGCACAGAACGCTATATGGCTTCACATTGCGCGTAAAGAGATCCCAAAAGCCCACAAGCACGCCACCGCTGCGTACACCTCTCATCTTTCATTCCATAAGCGTATCAGTCTATTGACACAGAGGGAGCAGCGCAAGCTCACCACACGCACAACTAAGGGCAACAAGGAGGTACAGGCCCGGGCTAAGAAGGTCATGAGGGAGGTCCTCTTCTCTTGGCGTAGGAACGAGAAGGACGAGCGCGACGTACGCCGAAAGGCTGACAAAGAGGCTTATGATAAGGCAAAGGCTGAAGAGCAGAGTAGAGAAAGTAAACGACAACAGCGCAAGCTCAATTTCCTTATCACCCAGACTGAACTCTACTCTCACTTCGTTGGCAACAAGATCAAGACGGACGAGGCGGAGAAGTCCAATGACACTGCAGGCGATCCAAGCCTTGAAAGCGCACCGATGCAACCCCCGTCATTCGACTTTGACAAGTTCGAAGAGCGCAATTTGCAAGACATCGACTACGATGATGGTGAGTTGAAGATTGCGTTGACCAGTACCCACTCTGACACGACTTAGACGATGAAAGTAATCTGCGCATGCATGCCGCAAAGAACGCTCAGCAAGCTTGGCTCAATACACGCGACAAAGCCACACAGTTCGACAAGGCTGCTGCTGAAGATAAGCGCAAAAACGAAGCTATCCAGAAGGCCAAAGAGATGGGCATCGAGGTTCCACCAGAGGCTGAACAGGGCGCTGCTGCCGATGACGATGAGCTCAACTTCCAGAACCCCAACCTCGGCGATGACTCTGTCCAGGTCACTCAACCAAAGCTGCTCGACGCTGAGCTCAAGGACTACCAATTGAAGGGTTTGAACTGGCTTGCGAACCTCTACGAACAAGGTATCAACGGTATCCTGGCAGATGAGATGGGTCTTGGAAAGACGGTACAGTCCATATCACTTATGGCTTACTTGGCAGAGAAGCACGACATTTGGGGACCATTCCTCATCATTACACCTGCCTCCACTCTTCACAACTGGCAGCAAGAGATAAGTCGGTTCGTGCCATCGTTGAAGCCACTCCCATACTGGGGCAACACCAAGGACAGAGCGGCGTTGAGGAAGTTCTGGCAGAGGAAGGCAATAACCTACACAAAGGACGCACCATTCCACGTTCTCATCACGTCATATCAGCTGGTCTTGTCAGACGAGAAGTACTTCAAGAACATCAAGTGGCAGTACATGATTCTCGATGAAGCGCAGGCGATCAAGTCATCACAGTCAGCCCGATGGAACACGCTTCTCTCATTCAAATGTCGTAACCGTCTCTTGCTTACTGGTACACCAGTCCAGAATTCGATGCAGGAGCTTTGGGCTCTCCTCCACTTCATCATGCCTTCTCTCTTTGACTCGCATGACGAATTCGCCGAGTGGTTCTCAAAAGACATTGAATCGAATGCAGAAAACAAGGGTGCGATCAACGACAAGCAGTTGAAGAGGCTGCACATGATTCTCAAGCCATTCATGCTCCGCAGAGTGAAGAAGAATGTGCAAAACGAGTTGGGCGACAAGATAGAAATAGACGTCCACTGCGATCTTTCTCAGCGTCAGCGCTCACTGTACCGTCTGCTCAGATCGCGCGTCTCCATCACCTCGCTCATCGACAAAGCTAACAAGGGCAGCGACGAGGGAAAGCGTGGACTCATGAACCTCGTTATGCAGTTCAGGAAGGTGTGCAACCATCCAGACCTCTTCGAGAGGGCTGACGTGAAGACGCCGTTTGTGATGGCTAAATGGTCATTGAATAGATCGATAAGAGAACCTGACGTACATTACATTCCTGATCAATTCGAGAGCATGCTCAAGCTGGACTTGCCGAGGCTGATAGCAGACGATAAGGACGTCGGAGGTGTGAGCGGTAAGCCAACCGGTAAATCCAAATTCGGGAGTAGAGAGCTGGAGCAGATGTTCAATATTTGGACTCCAGAATATATCAACAAGTCGCTGTCGCAGGACCAACTTAGCCCGTTCGCATTTCTTGCTCACACGGGCACCAGCGCTCAGCAAGCTGCAGACACTTTCTCTGCTGATGAGTTCGCACGGTTGCTTATGGCATACCAAGAGAATGTCATGCGAGCTGATATCGAAGGTTACAATGAGTGGGTGTTCGAACTGTTTCGTGGTATATGTCTAACAACGCCCAAGTGATAATGACTTGATTGCCTCTGCATTGAACAAGACTCTTAATATAGCTAGTCCGTTCCCATACAAAGCGGCCATCGAGGAGTACGCCGATGCTCCACTCCCCGCTTTGAACGAAATTGCATTGAACACTATTGCAAATTCAGTACTGTTGAGAAGGTCATCGAAGTACATGTCAGGTATAAAGAGGGTGCTGGCACCTTCGCCATATCCTGATGTCCTGCATCGTCCATCGCTCGACCGCTTGCAGTGGCGCGCCAAGGAAGACAACGAGATCACGAAGACGTTCTTTGGATTGCAGACGCCGCGGTTGAAAGAAGACGAAAGAGCAGTCGAAACCCTGCCACCACTTATACCCCCACAAGGTCTTGTCGAGAACAGCGACCGCATTCAACTCCCACCATCGACCATGACTGTTCCAGAACCCAACAAGCTCATCATAGACTCATCCAAGCTGGTCGCGCTTGACGATCTTCTCCCCAAACTCAAAGCTGACGGTCACCGCGTACTCATCTACTTCCAAATGACCAAGATGATCGATCTGGTACAGGAGTACCTCATCTACAGGGGCTACAAATATCTCAGACTCGACGGTAGCTCCAAAATTAACGATCGTAGAGACATGGTGCAAGACTGGCAGGGTAGTGATGAGTACTTTATCTTCATGTTGTCTACAAGAGCGGGAGGTCTTGGTATTAACTTGACAGCGTGGGTGGGACTCATGTGCGTGCAACTCAGCTAACCTTCGACGCAGCGCGGACACAGTCATCTTCTTCGAACACGACTGGAATCCCTCCAATGATCAGCAAGCGATGGACAGAGCACACAGACTCGGTCAGAAGAGACAAGTGACTGTCTATCGACTAATCACAAAGGGTACTATTGACGAGCGCATCGTGAAGCTCGCCCGTGTGAAGAAGGATATCCAAGATATGGTTGTGGGGCAGAAAGGCGTGGGCGAGAAAGAGCAAGGCCAGCCAAACGAGCGCGAGATTATCCAGATGCTGATGGAGGAAGACCAAGAAGAGAATTTCGAAGCTGATGTTGGGAATGTTGGAGGAGTAGATGCAGCAGAGCTCTTAAATGGTTCGAATGATGACGACGATGGTTTATTCAGCGGTGGCGGTACGCTCACTAACGGTGGTGGTAACGAGGGTATGAATAGCAACAACACACTTGCAGGCGCAGACACACCTTCGACATCGCCGTCGAAGCAGTCAGCGACGCCACGTCCCGGAGGCAGCAAGAGCAGAGGCAGACCACCGGGATCGACGACCAAGAAAAAAGGCGCTAATGAAGGTACTACAGTTGCAGCTGGAACAAGTGCGAGCGTTGCGCCATCGGTCAGCACTTCCAGCACACATCCTGGCACACCGCAACATGATGACGGCAAACCGAAGAAACGGGTCAGACGCACCAAGAAGCAGATGGAGGAGGACGCCGCTGCGGCAGCTGCACATGAAGCGTATCTCCTCAAAGAAGGTATCGTGCCCGAGAAGAAGAAGCGCGGTCGCAAACCTAAACACAAGGCGGAGCAGGATGCACAGGCGCAGAGACAGTTCGAGGAAATGCAGAGCAAGCTGTCTGAGAACGGGAACATGGATTTTGGGGAGGGTCAGTGATTGTGGACTATTCTACCAACTTCCCTTCATTCTTGATATGTATTTGTGTAATGTATGTATTTATTTGAAGATATCACTATCTATCATTCCAGCTGTGAAGTTTTGATCTTGACCGAATTGACACTCTGCAATTCGACAAGAATCATTTGCTACAGTCACATAAATTCCGATGTCAGAGAAAGGCGGTGCCTTTGAATCAGAACGCGGGAATAGGGGAACGCAGGGGTTTGACGTTGCCCCTTATCGCTTGACGCATGTCTTCGCCCGCTTGCCCTTTTCGTCGTCAGAGATAAGAGATACGGGGAGGCAGAGATAGCGCTGGCATGTTTGTGGGACGCAGCGACCAAGATACGGAGATAGATAATTAAGCATCTTGGCTACTACGCTGGTAGCTTTTGTGATTAAAACGAAGCGATTGAGCGATTCGAGTAATCTAGACAATTCAGACACCTCAGAAACATTAGAGACATCATTTAAATGCTCGATACCAGCATTCCAGCGATTCCAGAACAGATTGAAGACGGGCTGCCATCGCCAGCGATCGAATCCAGCAATTGCTCGTTCGAGACGTTCAGGCGGGAGCAGGAAGGTGAGGATGTTGGTGACTACCAGCGCGCTCCGAGCGCCAAAGAGATCCGCAACCGCAATATCCGCCTTACGCTCAACTGGCTGGCGCCCAACAACGGCAAGAAATTGAAAACGCGGGAAGTGGATAACACAGCGAGTAGTCACGTGTGAGTTGTCTTTGTTATACCACTCACAGACTCACAATTCTGCAGTAGGAGCATCTCATCCAATTCCACATACAGCGACTCCACGCAGAGCGTCGCTGATTTCCCACAACCTCCGACACACGCACACATTCAGCATCTCCGCCACGCCAGCAGCACGCCGACGACGAGCGACGACCGCAGCGACTTACACTCCATCTCCTCAGCTAGTCTCTTCACGCGCGGCGAGGAGGTGTACACGCCGCCGCCAGGTGTGAGTGCGGGTGCAGGTGTCGGTGTCGGTATGGGCGTTTATGGCGCGCCATACTACAACGGTCAGACATACGCTTTGCACCCATCACAATCACAATCACAGCACCCACACGCTCAGACGAACGCAAGACATGTTTCACACTTACAGCACCCACACCTCTACAATCCAGCTCCACATCCTCATCCTCAGCCAACGCACGCTCCCCCACCTGTCCCCACCAACTCGCGTCCCCAGAACGGCACGCTGTACACTAAGGAAGGGCTACCCATCGACGTCGCACAGCTGGTCTCATTGCTGAGCATGCAGCAGCAGCAGCAGCAGCAGCAACAGCAGGGTGTGAGCGCGGGTGCAGCCATGCACCCGATGCCTGTACAGCAGGTCTTCGCACCACCGCCACCGCCTCAGCATCAGCAGCCGGTGCAGTACCACTATCCGCAGCCTGTGTACGCTACTCAGGCTGCTCAACCTGCACAAACTCAGCAGTACACCCCGCACGCTCCGCTGCATAAGCCTGTCTCCACGCCCGCTTTCAGACACACACTCTCCCCACCCCCGCCGTCGCTTGCGCCGTCTGCGAAAAAGTCGATGGACACGATCCACTCAGCGCACGCGGGCGCTGCAGGTGCGCCGCAGAAGAAGGAGAAGGAGAAGATCAAGACGTACGGGCGCGGTGGAGCAGCGCGCAAAATCAAGGTGAAGAAGTGATTAGGAGTAGATAGGGCGTCGTGACACAGCTAGCTAGTGGTGAGCGCACAAGCAGGTGGTGTCAATCGACAGCGATATAGCAAGCAACTCAGCGAATTCATAACAACATAGCCTCTTTCTCTCTCTCTCTCTCTCTCTCTCTCTCTCTCTCTCTCTCTTTCTCTTTGTGATCTAATTATTCGTTACACTCTATAGCAGAACAATCACACTCTTTACGACCTCTTTGTAAGAACAGTACCATAATAAATAAGCGTCAATAGCCATCAAATACATGTCTACGTCCTTAGCTCCTCAAATTATCAAGTCCTCAGGTCCTCGACTCGGTCTGCATGTTCTGCAAGAAAGTGCTTCTCTGCCAATGCAGTCGCATCTCTAAGCGCTGTATGACATCCTTGCATCGCGACTTATCTAGGTCAGCTTTACGAGTATCGACGATCATTCCGCTGAGGTTACGCAAGAGCTGTATGAAGATGAATATGCTATCTTTTCTCAACTTGCCCTCCTCCTCATCATCGCTATCATCGCTGCGAATGAGTTCCCTCTCCTCGTTCAGATACGTCTCTACATCCGTCAGCACTATAGATAGTATTTCAACGCAGTTGGTGACATGGTCGTAATTTGTGTCCTCGTGTATCCCAAACTTGCTGTCTCGCCGACCGTTCACATCCTGCAATTGGTTGACGAGTGGTAAGATATTAGGAGATTTCATGTACTTGTTTGAATCTATTTTCTCGTCTTTGCCTTCAAGCAGAATAGCCCAGGCGAGCCAGCGTCGCATGCGCATCGCGCGTAGCGTTCCGGCGGGGAAGGCGTGCAGCATTGCGAGCTGATATGCACTGCTCTCGCAGAACGCTGCGTTACAGACGTGCATCAAGAGATTGAGATCTGCCATATTGATAGCGTCTACGATATGGTCGTGGGGGAGGGTATTAGTGGGTGTCTCATTTGAAGTTGAAACTTCTTTGTCAGCTTTATTATCGTTATCAGCTGCTGCTGCTGCTGCTTTCTCCTTGCTTTCTACCAACTCAGCGACAGAATTGAGCGCCACGTTGGCACACACCACTATCTGTCGGTAGAGACTGCTGACGCTGCGGTCCATTGATAGGAGGATCATCATGGTGAAGAGCCCGCTGGTATCGCCTACATCGAACAAACTGTGTTCGCACATGGCTTGCAGTAGCGCAATTAGACGAGACATTATTATGACACGTGTTGCAGTTTGAGCAATCCATTCCTTTTTGTCTTTCTTGGATAACGGCCTGCTCACCATCTTCTCATTGTTTCCGTGTAGGAGATTCTCCGTCGTGGCGGATACACCTAGCACTGTCAATGGCGCTATGAGATCCATTAACCCGAATGGAACTGTTTCGCGCGAATATCGCGGCAGTATGTCGAGGAGTACGCGCAGTACTGTGTCTTTGGTCGGTATATGTTTGTGTAGTATCACTGTGAGCAGCTTGAGTATTGTGATCTATTGAGAAAAACTATACCCACTCAGATGGAATAGGAATTGCATGATATTGAAACTGAGTTCTGATCGTAATGCAATAACAGGCACTGCAATCGACAGATACACCCGCTGCTTCTCAACGTCGTTCTGGGACCGCAAGCGACTATACTCGCTGAGGCAATCTCTCTGCAGCTGTGGTATCCCTGCATCTGCTATGATCGTGTCCAAAGAAGTCTGTAGGAACTTCTCCGCGTCCACGTCCTGGTATCTTGATATGTCGAAGAAGTTGTAGTTAGGTTTGTACTGCTTCTCTGCCTTCTCTTTCCTCATATTCTCCTTGTCGGCGCTGAGGACATTATCAAGTTCAGTGTTCTTATCTGTCGTGCCATTCTCAACGTTCTCATTGCTACTTTCAGCGTGATTGCCCGCGTCTATGTTCATATCCATGTCTGCATCTTGATCGACTGTGATGAACTCGTCATCGTCAGAGCTACTCGCCTCTGCAGCATCCTCATTCTGCGGTTCAGTGCCTAGATTGTCAATGCCCTCATTCTTCTGTCGCTCCCTCTCCAAAAACCGCTTGTACGCGTCTTCTTGGCCCACAGCGCCAGCTCTGAGCGTGTCGTTCTTCTTCTTGTCTTTGAGGAGCTGCGCCAGGATCTTTGAATTGTCCTGCCTGTCAGCTTTATCTGCTGCACGTGGCGCTGCTTTCTTAATTCGCGTTGGAGGAGTGGGCGGAGGGGGAGTGAGGCTATCTACCGTGTCTGTATTCTTGAGAGCACTCTGCTGCTTGGTGAGTTGTTCATTCGGTCGCGTTTCACTGTCTTGCGGTTGTTGTAGTTCCTTCTGCTGCTCTGGCTTCTCTGGCTGCTCTGACTTCTCTGGCTGCTGCTTATCCTCATCGCTCTCATCAACTGCAACAATCTCGCTCGCTTTACGCTTATTCGCTGCGGCCGTGTACGTCGCCAGAACGGGATCGTCCATGTCCTTATCATCGTCGGAGCTGTCGCTGATGACAATTGGCCCCTTATTGATTTCTTCGTCGCTGTCTATGCTTATAATCATCGTTTACGCTCGTTACAATTTCTTCACAACGCCCTTAAGGCTTCCCTTCACTTTTCGCGATTTCTGAGTTGGTGGTTTGGGAACAGATTTAGATTGCGCTGGAGTAGCGGTAGTAGTGGGAGGAGTACTAGTAGTCGCACGCGCTTGCTTGAACTGCATCAACTCTTCCTCTTCCTCCTCTCGCCGTCTCTTGCTCTCGCTGTTCCGTTTCGCGTTCATCTCATTCAAATAGGCCGCTTCACCAGCTTCGAGACCGCGGAATTGATCTGCGATTAGCTAGTGAGCAAGCCCTTATCTCAAAACATCTAACTCACTTGAAAACTTTGTCTTCTCTTCAAATTCAGCGTCCTTCTGTGCCTTGCGTTCGTGCAGCTGCTCAGCCAACGGCCGGTTATCCTGCTCCTCCTTCTCCTTGGCTTCTAGCGGCTCCTTCTGCAGTCGCTCATACGCAGCCTGCCACTCCTTGTCGCTCTCCTTGGCGTTGACGCTGCCTGAGCTCACAAATCCTGACGCCATTGATGATTGTAGACTTGATAGCAATGCATGGTCAATATAATAGTACATAAAGCATCAGTCACTCAGTCACTCCGCCACGACACCAGAACCTCGTCTGTCCTATACCGCTGCTTGCAGTTGGTCTCGTTGAGCGGCGTGACCTGGCCCATTCTATGTTGCAGCAATCCAGCTTGAGCGATCATCAAACCATTGTCAATACAGAAGCTATACATAGTCAGCTATCACTGCCTCAGCTTTAAACACCCTCTCTTACCGCATATCTGTTGCAAACACCTTACCGCCTCTCTCCTGGGCCATAATGGCCATCATCTCCTGCAAGCGCTTGTTACAACCAACGCCGCCAACAATGAGCACCTCCTTCGACCCTACATGCGCCATAGCCCGTTCCGTCGTCTCGACCAGCATAGCGAATGCCACCTCCTGTAGCGTGAAGCAGAGATCCTCTTTAGTGAAATCGTCGTCATTCTCAGCCACCTCTTTGAACTGAGGCTTGGTAGTATACGCAGAAGTAGCAGTGAGGAGTCCTGACAGCGATATATCCATTCCTTTAGTGGTATATGGCAATTTGAGTAGCTTGGTGCCCTTTTTGGCTGCTTGTTCAATATTGTATCCAGGGCTTGGGTCATTCGGGAGTCCGATAACGCGCGCAAATCTATCGAGACAGTTCCCGACTGCTATGTCGAGCGTCTCGCCAAAAATGCGATAACGCTGCTGCGAATATGCGATGACTTGGGTGTTACCGCCAGAGACATACAACACGATAGGATTCTGTGCGCCTGTGATGAGTCTGCCCATCTCTATATGCCCAACGCAGTGGTTAACACCGACTAATGGCTTGTTATAGAGCAGACTGAGTGTTCTGGCTACCATGGCAACAGCAGTGAGAGGTGCGCCCATGCCTGGACCTTTAGTGAAGCAGATGCAGTCGACGTCGTTGAGAGTGAGATCAGCATCGTACAGCGCCTTTTGGATGACCTTTGTCAGCCACGCTTTATGATGGCGAGCGGTGTCTGCTGGGAGGAAGCCAGAGCCTGGAGGCGTGATGTACGTGTGCCGAGGATTGGAGAGTACGTCTACGAGACCATTCTTATTGTGTCTGACGATACCCGCGCCCAATTTGTTGGCTGATCCTTCAAGGCCGATAGCGATGTAATCTCTGGCTGGCGGGAATTAGAGATGGCGGATGCTTTCGATATCAATGGACACACAGGAATCCATACCAGTCACTCAATTATGCTTAAATAACTCCCAAGCGACGTAATGCGCTATAACCCAGATGGTGAGCAGTGGGACGAGAGCAACGGCGTCGACGACGAGGTCGAGATATAAATTTGTACGCTCAGTCAGCAGCAGCACAGCGCTCGTCACGATCCCAGCCAGCGACAGCGCAAACAGTAACAACGCAGCGACTAACATGCCGAGCTCAAAGAATATACATCGTTTCCAATTTACATCTTGAAAATTTTTTAACGGAGACGACTAAGAGGGGTGTGAGTAAGAATCTATACAAATACTCCTTACTAACCGTGCTTCTCTCTCAGATTCGAGCAATGCAAGGATGTCAGATTCACGGACTGGTCCCTTGACGTTACGGATGATGGAACGGGAAGTGTCGTCCAAGAACTCGACGCGGACTTGAGTGATACCACCGCGGGATCCGGTTCTACCGAGGACCTTTACTCTGTGTAAGAGATTCTGTGTGTATTCCTCACAATCAATCCACCCACCTTGGTAACCTTTGCGAGCTTAACTGGCTGCTTGTTGGCTGCTGGTGCGTCCTGCACATTCTACGTCAGATTCCCTTGCTCTACTCGCTATTTCCACATTTACCATCGTGATAACCTGGCTGCTCGAGAAAAGAGAAGAGCGCAAGCTTCAATCTCTCGTCAAAAAATTACAATCATGCGCAAATTCAAAATATCGTGAGATGTTGGTATTTACCGCCTCCTAAGTCATTGTACTCTCCTATATACCAATTTCCTTGCTATCGGCTGAGTCTTCACGGAGATCTGCACATCTCGCTCAATATGGAATGTATCGAGAGATGGCCACCAGCAGCGTGATCAGACAACTCACTTTGCTTGTATGTGCTTTGGCATCTTCAATCACTTGCCCGAGAATTTAGCCGCACTCCCCGGTCACCACGAGCGGTCAGTGAGAGAGATAAGCGGGTGGGTGTAGCGTATAGTTGCCCACTCAGGCAGCATCTCCTCCCAATATCTCAAATCCTCAGCCCAGCAGCCGCGCAAACACCTTGCTTCGAAACCACCATTAGAGATATACCCACCAACCGCCGATGAAAGCGATACGGAGAGCGTTCAAGTCGACGAGCTTCCATCAGCACGGCAAGGACAAAGAGCGGGACAAGGAGCGTGACAGAGTAGATAAAGACAAGGAAAATCGTGAAAAGACATCATCGACCAACACGCTAGCAACGACAACGACAACGACAGACGGTCGCGATGAGAAGCATGTACAATTCAAGCACACTTCTACTGTAAACAGCGTATCAGATCTACATCGCTCCGTATCTCCCACTGCACCATCCATCGTACCCTCCGCATCAGCATCCAAGCTCCCCATGTCCCCATCCTCCTCCTCCTCAGCCTCTGGAACTTGGTCGGGCATGGTGCAATTCGATCTGGTAGAGAACCTGAGCCAGCGCGAGCGCACTAGACAGGAAGTTCTATGGGAAATTGTCGCTTCCGAATCGCGCTACGTAGATGACCTCTCCAGTCTGTACGAACTCTACATCAAACCGTTGCTATACCCCTACACGCGCAACATGGACAACGTGCACATACCCGAAAAGGTACGAAACGTGATGGATACGCTTGGTAGCAATATTCTACCGAATCATATATCACTCTCTAAGGATCTAAGAGCAAGACATGATGCTCAATACCCTCTGATTCGATCACTGGCGGATATCTTCCTCATTCACAGTCACAATTTGCAATACTACTCAACATACGTCCTACACCTAGAGTACACGCTGTCAGTCATTGACGACGCTATCAGCTTGGCGAGTGGCAGTACAGTCAGTAAGCGCAGTGATAAGTACGAGAGCTGGAAGCTCGGCAAACGTTTACTACAGCTGGAAGTTGAAGCTCAGTCCAATAGTGAAGCAGGTCTGGCTATCAGCTTACTTAAACCATTTCAGCGTCTGTTGAAATATCCCCTCCTCTTCCGTAACCTCCTCTTCAATAGCGATCCATCTATGATAGAGTACGAGTCCACTCTCAAGATGGTCGAGCAGGTCGAGTCCATCGTGCGCTCGATCGAGGATAAGAAGATACAGATAGAAGAGCGCGACAAAACACGCGATGCACTCGCTCGTATAGATGGTATAGAGAAAGAGCGCAGTCTGATGGCTCCTAAGCCTGGTAGACTATTGATCAAAGAAGTGTGCATTTCGCAAACAGCGACACCAACCAATATCAAATTGAAGCATGGATCAATGCCGCCACCGCAACGACCACAAGTAATCAAGAAGACTAGCGTCAGACGTTTATCGGATCTACTACCACACTCTCACTCACCTTCACCCACCTCTCCACCCATGACAGACGATAGAGCGAGATATACCAAAAAGGATTTATGGCATGTGGAGTTCAATGATGTGACACTACTGTGTCAACGGACTGGAAGGACGACACTGCCTGTGGCGAGCAACGATAAGAATGCGGCGACGCCATCAGTGAAGCGGTCGTCGATGACGTCGAACAGAAGTGACAGCATGGGCGTGCATGGAAGGAACATCTACCGCTTTATCAAGGTGCGTGTTGCAGTTACTCACCATCTCCACTAACGCGCAAACAGATTTCGAAATGGAATATCACCAACCAGTCAGAAGAGGGGATAGTATCAATGAATGCGATACTGCGCAGTCGCAGTAACTCAGCTGATCTCAACAATTCCAATAATCCTACGAAGCAGCTCACCAAACCGTTCCCCTTCCCATCGACAGCGTCACCGCGCACATCAGCGCACCAACACCAACACCAGCACCAGCACCAACACCAGCACAAGGACAGCGACGACATGAAGAGTCGCGCATCGACCAAGATGTCATTCAGCTATGCGCGCGGCGACGAGATGGTACCGCGGGTGCGCCTTCGTCCGAAGCAGGGTGGTGGTGGTGAGAGCATCAATGGTGCGCGCCCACGCGATGCCGCCACGCGCGAAGCGCAGCAGGTGCGTGTACGTCAGCGTGTCAACAAGGAGTTAGAAGATGAGAGAAGGGCAGCGGCGAAGTTCGGTACTCGTCTCAGACCCTCCAATGCGAGTCAGACGTCCATCAACGTAACTCAAGATAGACCGTCGAGTCGCGCGACGACGACAGGCGCACAGCCTGCCAAGAAAGAAGTGGTGACGAAACGCACTCTCACGCCACAACCTCCGCCTACTAGCAGCAAGGCTAAGCTGGAGGCTGTGAATAAGTCGTCGAGAAGGAGAGCGCAGGTGTATAACGAAGCTAGACCTGCAGATGGTGGTCGTGTTGCGA
This sequence comes from Wallemia hederae, assembly GCA_004918325.1. Classification (NCBI taxonomy): domain Eukaryota; kingdom Fungi; phylum Basidiomycota; class Wallemiomycetes; order Wallemiales; family Wallemiaceae; genus Wallemia; species Wallemia hederae. The sequence continues at coordinate 135,367 of SPNW01000008.1, forward strand.
AAGATGCGAAAGAGAAAGATGTCGATGACGATGACGACAATGATGACAAGACGTCGCTAGCAAGCTCATCCTCGTCTCTCGATACTCATAGCAATACGCGCGCTCCACGTCAACGCACTTCCAGAGCTGGCAGCGAGGATTCAGGCATGCTGCTCGCGAAAGTCGCCCAACAGTATCTCGCGCAGGCGGATGAGCGAAGCGAGTATGATGATGGTGGTGGTGGTGGTGATGGTGATGGTGATGGTGATGGTGCACACGCACACACACACGCACGCGCATGATTGACTCAATAAGGAACATATATATGCATTTGTACAAAAGGTGATTTTACAATGAACAGTCTAGACAGCTATCAGCTATGATTTATCAGCCACTAGCCTCACAGACGACAGTGTTCTGCTATGCGCAACCATCATGCAAAGCCACCCATCCCTCCTCTGTATGAATGTTGCGATACGGCGGTATGGTGTTAGAAGCAGTGACGAGGTGGTGGCAGGTATAGCAGCTCTGGGTGAAGAGAGTGCGCGTGTAGCTGTCAAGCAAGGCGAGGGTGAGTGGCAGACTGCCTTGCATGGTCTCCACCAGCGTCGTACAATAAACAGACATGTGCTGTGTCAGTGTGTGTTCTGAGACGCGCGTGTCCTGCATATGCGTATGCGTATCACGATCATTGCCTTCTTTGCCTTCTTTCCGCTCTTTGCGCTCTTTCGCAGACTGCATGTTCACACGCGTCACCCTCCATCCATTGCTACCATCCAGCGATAGCAGAGCGAAGAAGGCATTCTGTAGCGATAAGCATAGCTGACCGCGGTCGAAGTACACCATCTCTAGCCCTCCGTGCATCGGTAGAAGCGCTTCTAGTAGCCGCCTCACATCTTCCTCGCTTGTTAGTACTGGATGCGTGAATGCGTCATTGTGTTTGAATTTGGGTGCATCGCGTGAGTGCCTGGATTGGGCTGCGATGAGATAAAAGATCCTATGAGACTAAGCAACCCACGGATTATGCTTGATAGCGTCATCCTGCCGGCTTTCTACGATGTCTGCGCTATTTGCTTGTTCGCTGATAGTCGCATACTCGAGAGCGTCTGTATGACTTGGGTGACTTGCATAACGTATGGCACGTATCACCCACCTTTTACATCGCTCGTCTGCTTCTTGAGCGCTTCAATATCGTTCAATCCACCGCTAGCGACGTGTTTGAGATCGGTATAGCTCGTCAGCTTATCAAATGAATGCCGTATACCGCTGAGCTGGCCATTGAGTACATCCAAGCCATTCAAATACTCCCTCAGCTTATTTTCAGCCGAGACGCCTTCATTCGAGTTCATGGAAGTTGGGTTTGAACGATACACTCATCATCAATGGCCTCATCAACGCAATCCTTCGTTGATTGGTTCGTCAACAATGGCGGTGAATTCAGCAGCGAGCTCGTCAAAGTCGTTGACGATGTAGAGGGAATGGGACGTGGATTGGTAGCAGTCAAAGATATCGAGGTGGGAAACTGGTGCTATTTGAATCGGGAACACTTGCTTATAGAATAATGCACAGCCAAGTGACACACTGTTCACTATCCCGCGCTCACTCATCTTATCGACGAAGACGTCAGCATTCAAGGACAAGTTGGGTGAGCAAGTGTACGCGCAGCTGCACAATGGCGATATAGCGAGCTGGACGCCGCTCATTATGGCCATGTGCTGGGAATACAACCAGGGCAGTGCCTCTAAATGGCACCCTTACTTCTCTGTTCTCCCTAACGACTTCTCTTCTCTTATGTTCTGGCCTCAACAGGACTTGGAGCTCTTGAAGGGCACCACTGTCGTAGACAGGATTGGCACACAGGACATAGAAGCCGAGTTTGAGAGAGTCAAAGGTGTGATTGAGAAGCATCAAGATGTCTTTGGCGATAGCAGTAAATACACACTCGACCTCTTCAAGAGAATGGGCTCTCTCATCCTCAGCCGTAGCTTTACCGTCGTCGATTGGAAACCTGAAGAGGAAGAGGAGGAGGAGGCCAGCGATGATGAGGACGAGGAGATTGATTTGCGCACTTCGGTTGATGTCGTGTCTATGGTGCGTCACAACCTACCACTGTGGCTTAGTTGACGCAATACAGCTGCCTATGGCTGACATACTGAATGCGCGTTCTGGCTCTGCCAATGCACACACCGAGTACGAGGAGCACAAATTGCGCATGATCGCGCTCAAGAAGATCAAGGCTGGCGAGCAGGTGTTCAACACATATGATGATCGTGTGTCGTTCGTCAGATATTGAAGTCTCACTGACACGGCACAATACAGCTCCTAACTCAGACCTCTTGAGGCGATACGGCCACGTAGACTATGTCCCTCTCAGCGAGGATGGCGAGTACATGGGCAACCAGAACGACGTTGCAGAAATACCAGCAGACCTCATTCTCGAGACGGCCCTCCCAGACGCCAGCGAGAAAGTGAAAGAGCGTAGAGTAGAATTCTTGCTTGATGAATGTGGCGAAGAGTGAGTTTGCTTCCGAAGAGTTTATCATATTCTGACGGCAAGCTCAAGTGTCTTTGAGCTGTCGCATGACGACGCCGTCCCGGAGCTCCTCAAGATCTGCGTCGTGCTCTTCACTATGCCAGAGGCTGATTTCAAGAAGCACGAGAAGAGCAGAAAGGTGCCTAAGGCTAGTGCGTTTAGTCCGGAGAATGCAGAGTTGTTGAGCAAGGTGATCAACGAGCGTATCGCTCAATACGGCTCTGTGTTGGAGGTGGGTGTCTTTTTTCGCTTGAGTTAATCTTGACGACGCCCAAGGATGACATTTCTAAGTTAGACCAGAGAGACTCACTCACGCGCAACCACTTCAACGCGCTCGTGTTAACAGTCGGCGAGCGTCGCATACTCAAAAAAGCACTCGACCAGCTACAGCACACGGACCACGCTTCCAAGAAGCAGCGAGTCGAGTAACGCGCAAGACAATAATGACAATTGTTCATAGATAAATTATTTTAGATCAATGCTAGAATTAGTGAAGGAGCGTCTTGAGCTCTTCGACGTCTTTGACGTATCCGCCCTTGACGACCTCTTTACCGCTGACGAAAGAGAGACCTTCACCTTCGTAAGTGACAAGCGGGGAGAGTTCAATGTCGATATCGTCAGCGATGACTGCGCCATTCTCCTTCAAGTAGCGCTTAGAGAGAGCGAGTACATCTCTACGGGAAGTCTCTGGGGTGTCTGCTTTAGAACCTGGAGCGTTCTTGAGAGGAGAGAACTCATCAGAACGCTCAACTTCGAACAGAGACAAGTTGGTGAATGGGAAGACATCGAAGATGAAAAGTTCCATTTTGACACCGTTTGGTGAATCAGGCTTGACATCCATACCAGTCTTGAGATCGACAGTTGGGATTTTCTTTCTGGCAATGTGGTACGCGATCTTGTGCTCGAATTTTGGTATGTCGTCGCGCAAGAACTTTGTGGTGTAAAAGTGGTTCGCGATGTTGGCAGCATTGAACGCGAGCTTGCCTGTGTCTTTGTCGATGAGTTCAGCGAGGTTGGATGGGATTTCTGAGTACTCTACGACAGAGAATTTGCTGTCTCTGAGCGCAATTACACCGACTGATTCGTGTGCATCACGCTTCTGCACAACCTTGGCACCACAATCGACGCCAGAGTGGATAGAGTATCCAATGAATGTTGGGTCAGCAACTTTGCAGAGCGAGTTGTCGACGCAGTACGCGTGGATGTATTCGTAGCCCTTCTCGGTCAAGATTTCGATTGGAGACTGGGTAGATGATGGTGAGATTGACTTCTTGGAGTGCAAAGCGTTGTAGACACCGCCATTTCCGTCAGGCGCGACTGCGACGGTTGACTTGTTTGCGAGGATAACTTGTCCTGATTCGGTGAGACAAGGTAAGACGCCTGAGCGAGTTAGTGAATTTGGCTGCTGTATGACTATAGCTACCCACCCTGTTCAAAGAAAATGACGTTCTGCTGCTTCAAGCCAAAGTAGTTGTTTTGTTTGAAGAATGACTCGGTCGTTGGGCGAGTAGGACCAGAAGTCATGACGAGCCAGAGGATGTTGACGTCATCAGCACTCTTGCCGTGCTTCAGAGCAGCCAATTGCTCGACCTTTGCGATACGCTGTGCTTGCAACTCGAACAGGGTCTTCTGGGAAGGAAGGCCGACGTCGTACATACCCTTAGGGTTAGAGGAGCCGAGACGCGTTCCCTGGCCACCAGCCATGAGGATGACTGCGACTTTGTTGTTTGCGATGGCTTCCAATCCCTGGCTGTACCAACTGGCATGTTGGTCGGAATGCACGGACTTGACCGAGTCTTGAGGCGGAGGAGTGAAGGCGTTGTCTGAAGGAGGCTGTTTCTCTGTCTCGAGTGCCAATTTGAGTATCTTGTCGATGCGCTCAAAATCCATGCCATCGATCTGGCTGAGCAGCGACTGCTTCTGCTCGTCGCTGAGCTGGTTGTAGAACGTGAGCAATTGCGTCTGGTTCGATGCTTCCAATTTCTGCTGAATCGCTTCCAACGACATTTTGACTGTTTACGGTAAACGCGAACGATCAAGAGGTAATCGACGTAATCGACGGAAATGAAGGTTTTGACGTTTAATATTTGGGGATTAAATAGGGTTTCGAAATACAGACAGCAGCGCGTAGCAGCCATCATCTCTGCCCTATCTAGCGACCTCGCTGATATCATCTGCTTGCAGGAGCTCTGGCTCGACAGCGACTACGAGCTCATACAGCAGAATCTGAGCCATATTTATCCTCATTCTGTGTACTTCTACTCGTACGTCGCGCGCATCTCTCACCGCACCCGCTCATCTCTCCTTCAGCGGCTTGGTAGGCAGCGGGCTGGCCATTCTCTCCAAGCACAAGATAATTGAATCAGAATTCGTAAGATACGAGCTCAACGGACCTCCTCTCGAAGTCATCAAGGGCGACTGGTTCTCAGGCAAGGGCTTCGGCCGCGTCTCCATCAACTCGGCAGAGCTGGGCTTGGTGGATGTGTACACGACGCACTTCCATGCACCATACTCAGAGTCAGATGAGCATGCCAGATTCGCTCACAGACTGTCGCAAGCGTGGCAGCTGTCTACGCACATCCTCAACTCCTACAACGCGTCGAAATCAGTGATACTCACAGGCGATATCAACTCAGAGCCATTCACTCTGGTTTTCGATCTACTCACCACTCACGCCCATCTCGTCGATTGCTGGGCAGTCGACCATCCCACTCACGACAAAGTCCCTCCACACTCACCTCAAGACGCCGTCTTCAGATGCGGATACACAGCAGACGTCGCACTCAACTCCTTCCATCAACACAGATACCCCGGTTACACTCCCGGTGACGACTCGCCTCGCTACGGTGGCGGAAAACGTCTCGATTACGTCCTTCTCAAGTCTGATAGTATAGAACCAACGAAATCTGAAATCTGTTTCAATCAACTTTGTCCACCAGATTACGCACATTCGTATTCTGATCATTTTGGCATCATCACCACTTTCAACAACAAAGATATACCAACATCACCCACAAAGTCGCGTCACACCGATAACGATATGTGCTATATGGAGACTATTAGGAAGCTGCGAACACTATACAAGCATTCACAGAAGCAGTCAATCAAATACATTGCCTTCACTGCCCTACTCATTGCATTCGGTGTAGCGTTGATCGTGGCGTCAGCATTCCCTCCAACTGCTCATTACTCACCCTTCTTCGTCTTTTTCGCTTTCCTCGCTGGTATCGCTGGCGCTACTTATCTCTATGTCGGATATATCTACGGCCAGTTCGAGCGACACAGCATCAAAAACCTCATCGGACAGATCGAGCGGTACATTGATCACTCCAGCAACTAGTTGTACACTAATGACGCGTAATGATTCATAGATTTGCTTCTTTGTGTGTTTTGTCGCGTGAAAGGGGTTTTCAGACAAAGAAGAGACGCGTCTGCTTTGTTCTGAGTGAAACGTGTAGCGTCCCCTTAAACCTTATCTATAGCGCTTAAAAGGCGGCTTTTGCTTCTTCTCTCTTATCTAACACTGCAATTGAGTAACAAGAGTGAGTCACAGCAGTCTTTGAATGTAAGGATTCTGACGCAATTCTCAAAGCATGTGGAGATGCCCTCGCTGCAATATTATCAACGCCATCAACGACAAGCGCTGTCGCCGCTGCACATACCACAATCCTGTATGATCGACAGACGGTTGAAAATGCGGAGCCAGAAGTCTCAAACAAGGTCAAGCACATATACTCTTTACTAATTGATGCACATATACCTTTACTACGCTAATACTAGTAGTCCGCGTCGTCCAGAGTGCCAAATGACTGTTGCGCATGCTTTTGTGGTTGCGCTGGAAGTTAGTAGCCAGATTCAGACCTCACAAAAAGCACCGCGCTGTAACAATTGAGCAACAAAGTAAATCAGAATACAGAATCAGAGAGTGTCAAAGAGTTATTTCAAGTCCTCATGAGCTAAAAAGAGCTTGTCGCATTGAGCGGCAGATTGCGCGAGCTGTTTCCGACGTGGAAGACGAAGTCACCTTGTGGGACGACCCACATCTGGCGTTGGACGTCCCAGGTGGAGAGGTCCTTGAGTGTGACATCGAACGAGACCTCTCTGCTCTCGCCAGCGTCGAGGTCTCTGATCTTCTCAAAGCCTCTGAGCTCGCGTACAGGCATGTCCTCACCGGGCAGAGTGACGTAGAGCTGAGCAACCTCTGAGCCCTTTCTGTCGCCCGTGTTAGTGACGATGGCCGTCACTGTCTTAATGACGTCGTAGAGACTGTTGCTGCCATCGAATCCCTCGAATGGCTCAGCGGTGTCTTGAATTGCCATGTCGTCCTTCTTGTAGTTGTCTGCGATCTTGATGTCTGAGCATTCAAACGTGGTGTACGAAAGACCGAATCCGAACTCGTAGCGCGGCTCAATCTCATGTTTGTCGAACCACTTGTAGTCGACGAACACGCCTTCGTCGAAGTACGCTTGAGGGTTATTGTCGTCGGTAGTCACGATAGTGTTATTTGGCCAGTCTTCCAGACGCTTGCCCCATGTGTATGGCAGCTTGCCGGAAAAGTTCTCGTCGCCAAACAGCGCGGACACCACCGCATCGGCAGCCTCGCCTGTGTAGTGCGCTTGCACGATAGCCGTGACATTTGGATGCTCAGCGTACTGCTCGATATCGACAACGGGTGAATTCATGACGATAATCACATTCGATGAGGCGTGGACTGCAGCTTCGAGCATCATGGACTGCTCCTCGCCAATCGTCAAGTCTTCGCGATCAGCCGACTCCTCAGCCCAGTCATTGAGCCATACGAGCGTGCTGTCTGCACGTCCTGCGATGTCGTTGATCACCTCCTCGTCGTATGTCAGAGCATGCGAGAGCTCGAAGTTGGCGTCGCGAGCACGCGTCTTGAGTGCGTCGAGAGGTGTGACAATGTATGGCGCATCAGACCAGCCAGATCCACCGCCCATGGTGAGAAGCGACGTGTTGTAGTCGCAGCCTGTGCCTGTAGCGCCGCACTCACTGTTGGCCGTATCGCCCAGTGCGCCAACAACTGCGAGACGCTCAGGGTTGTTGAGAGGAAGACCACCCGTATTCTTGAGGAGCACAGCTGACTCGAGTGCGATCTGGTGTATGAGCTGCGCGGTGTCTGGTTTGCGCACGTTCTTGTACGTGTCCTCAGCCTCGTAGTAGTTGTTGGCATTGAAGACAACCTCAGGAGGCACGTGTTCTTCATCCTGTCCGAGCCAGTAGTATGGCGTCAGGATTCTGATGCACGCGTCGTCGATGCGGTCTTCTGACACGGTGCCGTTGTTGACTAGCTGCGGCATATCCGAGTAGTAGTCTCCGAATAAGCCTGCGAATCCAGTACCAGGAGCGCTCATCTCTGTAGCGAGGACGTCGAGCGAGCTGTGTATTCCGCCCCAGTCAGAGATGACTGCTCCTTGGTGATTGATCTCTCCCTTGAGCAAGCCGTTCAGAGCCTGCGCATTGCCGCACGCGTTTGTTCCGTTGATCTTGTTGTACGAGCACATGACGTGCGCCGAGCCACCTCTAATGGCCTGGGCGAAAGGAGCCAAATAGACCTCATGCATGGTCTTGTCGTCGACATTGGAGGAGATAGGCTCCTGGCCGCCGTCCGAGCTGACTGTGTACGGGTTGCGAGACGTCTCCTGCTCGTAGCCGATGAAGTGTTTGCTGGGGAATGTGTGTGAGAGTAGAAACGGTGTAATTTCACGTCCACTCACATGGTCGCTGCGACATGACTGTCCTGCATACCGCGCACGCTCTCATACGAGTACACGCCATTGGCGTAAGCGTCAGGGTAGGAGCCCTCCCAATTCCGTCCTCCGAGCGGCGAGCGTCCCAATGGGCCAGCCGAGACTGGTGCGAGAGCGATATGCACGCCCTTATCGAAGAACTCTTGGCCCTGTTGCGCAATCAGAGACGGTATGCCACTCGCTTATCAGACATACCATAGCCTTGCTGCGCTGGTAGATGAGATCTCTGTCCCAAGTGGCAGCCGCAGCCTGTCCAGCTGGGAAGCTGCTGATGCCTGAGCCTGGACGTACGCCAGTAGGGCCGTCCCTTGAATGCGATACAGTCAGACGTCGCACCGAGCTAGAAAGATCCACTCACATGAGACACAGATCAGGAATACCGAGACGGTCTACACCGTGTGTGTTACCGACGCATCTGCCATCATGCGAGAGAAGAATACCGCTCTTCTCTTCGAGCGTCATCTGCGCGACCATGTCCTTGGCCTTGCTGAACGCTTCTTGCCACGCCTTGCCGCCTGTGCTTGCGGGTGCAGGGAAGCGCTCGAAGTCGTTAGGCTGGTGAAAGGCATCGTAGCGAGATGTGTTGGAGGTTTCTGTAGCGTCTACAGCGTCAGCTTGACGTGCGTCGAGTGCGCGCGCTTGCGTGAGTGCTAATGCTATTGATATGGCTAGGATAGCAGTCAGTTTCATGGTTGTGATAGCAAAGCAAGCGATGCAAGACGCTCTTATATACGCTCGAACGAATGCCCCTGCCAGCTGACTTTCTCACAGAACAGAACGGTCACGATTTAAGGTATTCGAATGCGCGGAGGGCGGGCCATAGCTAATTAACGGACGCGTCACGCTTGCTGATTAATGGCGTATCACTCAGATTCCGTCTGCAGTCCGTCAGGTCACAGACTGCTCAGTGATCAGCAGGAGTGTTCCTGCTTCGCGTCAGCTGCTCGACGCGAGAGGAGAATGAGGGGTGGAGAGTGGCTGACGCGCATCGAGGGTATACTGTCTAGCTGATTTGCATATCTGCAAACACCTCTTTATCCAGACATCTGTGTCAGTCTCCTGGTTGCCAAAACACAAAGCGCGTGACCACCACCGGTAAACTCGAATACGTGCCTGGAATCTAGAGTGAGGGTGTAGAATGAGGATGGGTCAGCAAGAAGACATTAATACCCGGCAGCTTCCAGAGATGGTGAAATCGTGAAGGATGCGAGTGTATGAAGCAAGAGATATAGAGAAAAGTAGAGAAGAAACGCTGAGAAGAAACGCTAATGCTGATGAGTGTGTTCGTGATGGCTATCAGAAGGCGATGAATCTTGTTAACGCCCCAGCCGTGATTTCAGATTCGACGAGTCTGCCACTCTCGTTTCCCTGGGATAGAATTGGGTGAGCAAACCATTTGACACTGATTTCATCACCCACATTATCATATCTGATTATCGTTGGGATGCTGTTAACATTCCACTGCGTGCGGAAGACGTTATTGGGTGATTTCCATTCCGCGACGTCTCCGACTCTGACAATCTGAGCGAGAGGTGCGCCCTCCCTATCGAAATACTGCTTGAGCAAGCCGTCGATGCTACAGTGAGTATGAGTCAGTGACTGCGCACCTCACTCCAACGCAACTCACTTGCGGCAATCAGGGCACCACGGCTCGCTGAAGACGAGGTACGTAGTCGACGGTGTCTCTACAGCGCTCGTGTGGAACTGTACATTAATAGAGCGTGGGTTGGCTTCCTTAAGTGGCATTACAGTTGGCGGTACGTAATCAAGTAAGTAGTGAGTGATGCAATGACGAAATGTGCATTCGAAATCTAATATTTTACAAAGCACATCTACATATTACAATTACATCGACATGGGCACGCCCATTTCCTGCGCCTCCTGTTCACGCTGCTGCTCCTTCTTCATCTGGCGAGTGATACGTCTCTGCGCAAACTCATGCGTCGCAAGCTCGCGCGGTGTTTGCGATATAGGGCTCTTATCGAGTTCCTGTTTGAGATCATACATGACTTCGTCATCAGCATGCGGCGTCACGAACGTGATTGCCTTGCCTTTCTTTCCTGCTCTACCCGTTCTACCGATTCTGTGAATATACGATTCGATATTGTTCGCCATGTGGTAGTTGCACACGAGGGACACATCCGCGATATCTATACCTCTACCAGCGAGATCTGTAGCGACGAGTACGGAGACGACGCCATCGCGCAGCGCCTGCAACGCCTCTTCACGCTGGTCTTGAGATTTACCAGAATGCAGCGTCGTGCAATCCCACCGTGCTCTGTTGAGTTCTTTGGCGAGGACGTCGGCGCTTTTCTTCTGATTGACGAACACAATGATCGGTGGTGCGTACCGCTCGCTGTTAAGGATATCGAGCAGCCTCTTTGTTTTCTTGGCTTCAGTGTCGATAAGCTCGACCACCTGCTCGACTGTATCGACAGCTTGGCCGGCACCTCCGATGTTGATAACGGCAGGCTTGCGTAGGTACTTGCGCGCGATGTGCTCTACCGCTGTAGGCATCGTCGCCGAGTAGAGGAAAGTTTGACGTTGGATGTTCTCCTCAGCTGTGCCCATCTGCTCCAAAATAAAATTGAGCTCCTGCTCGAATCCCATAGCGACCATGCGATCAGCCTCGTCCAGTACGAGATAGTTGCACTGCGAGAGAACAATGATCGACCGCTCGAGCAGATCTTTCAGTCTACCGGGCGTAGCAATAATGATTTCTGCTCCTGTGCGCAGGTTGAATGACTGTTCGTCGACACTCTTACCACCGACGACAGACAGACACTTGAAACTCATCGGACCGGTAAACTTCTTAGTCTCAGACTCAATCTGTTGAGCCAACTCACGCGTCGGTGCCAATATCAGCGCGTATGGTCCCAGATGGAAATTGTGCTCGCTGATCGGCTGCAGCTTGCTGATGTAGTTCATCATCGGTATGACGAACGACGCAGTCTTACCACTACCTGTCTCTGCTATACCGATGAGATCTCTATTGCTCAGTCCGATAGGAATAGCCTGTCGTTGAATGGGCGATGGATCCTTATATCCAATCTCCTGGATGATGTCGAGTATCTCAGAAGGAATCGCGCTCTCCTTCCAGCTCCTGAGCGGTCTAGGGATAGCACCGCCTCTGGCGCTGATGTTGAAGTCCTCATTCACGATTCTCCAATCCCTCTCTGTCATTTGAGACAGTTCCTTCTCGCGCCAGTTGCGAGAATCGTATCCGTGTCGCTTGGCCTGGCGCAGCTCGATGTGGTCTACGAATTGCTGCTCGTGCTTGTCGGATGATGTCGTCGCTGGTGGCGGTGGTGGCCTCGCGTCGGTTGTTAGTGCGTTTGATTGTGTGTCTTCCTCCTCGTCCCAATCAAAGTTCATGCGCTTCGCCTCAGCTACTTTCCTGCTCTTCCTCCTCCGCTTCTCCTTCTCGCCGAGGTATCTCGCCTTGATAGCCTGCATCTCCTGCGAAGAGATGGAATCGTCTGGCGGTGGGGGAGGTGGTGAATCCGCGCGATCTAATTGGGTGAGCTGTAGGTCCTCAAGATATACTCATCACCCACCTCTCTTGCTCCTATCTCTCTGATTGCTATCTCTGTCCAGCGTCACCTCGCGAGAAGCACCAAGCAGCCTCCTATCGAGCTCCTCTTTCTGCTGCTGCTGCTGCTTCATCCTGTCCTGCTTCTCTTGGTGCTCCTTGTTGCGTTTCTCCAGCGCGATAGCCTCTCTCTGTGATTTTGAGAGGAATTTTGGCTGGAAAAGAGTGAGATGGACACCATACACAACATCTGTACCCACCTTGAGCTGCTGCTTATCAGATTCCTGCTGCTTTTTGAGAATCTCCTGAATATCCATGACTGGGAGATGGAAGTCGGTGAACAAGAGATGCAGCAGCAATCAACACGCGAGATAATAATCAGTCAATCATTTGTATCATTTGTATCACTTGAATGTAGATAGTACAATTTACAAGGCACGTAAGAGATTTCGACAAGTACGCGCTGCTATCAGTTCTTGATTACGTCGTCAATGGCCTTAGCTACGTATTCGACGTTGGTGGAGTTAAGGCCAGCCATGGAGATACGGCCGTTAGCGGTGAGGTAGATGTGGTGCTTGTCGATGAGCTTCTGGCACTGTTCTGCGTTGAGGCCAGTGAAGGAGAACATACCAATCTGTGAGGTGATGTGACCCCAGCCGTTGCCATTAGGAGAAGGCGTCTTGAGCTCGTTTTGGAGTTGATTGTAGAGCACCTCACGCATTTTGATGATCCTGTTAGCCATTGTCTTGATGTCTTGCTCCCATTGGCTGAAGTTGGATGGCTCGTTGAGGAGCGACGAAACCAGTCTAGCACCGAATGCTGGTGGGTTTGAGATTTCAGCTCTTTGGAACACCGAGTACTGCGTGCGCAATCTCTCAGTCTCGTCAGCGTCCTTGCCGATGAAGTGGAGTGCACCGGTACGTTCACCGTACAGACCGGCGTTCTTAGCGAAGGATTGGCAAATGAGGAGAGGAATCTTCTTGTCGACAAAGTGTCTAACTGCGGCAGCATCCTTGTTGAGGTCTCCGGAAGCGAAGCCCTGGTAAGCACAGTCGAAGAAAGCGAACAATTGACGCTGTGAGAAAATCTCAGCGATCTGGTTCCATTGCTCGGCAGTTGGGTCAACGCCGGTTGGGTTGTGAGCGCAAGCGTGCAACAACCAAATGCTACCCTTTGGTGCCTCGTTGAGTGCCTTAATCAGGCCATCAAAGTCCAAACCAATCGTGTTCTTGTCGTAGTATGGGTAGTTGACTGGCTCGAGACCGACGTTGGAGAAGATGGAGTGGTGGTTCGCCCAGGTTGGTGAGGAGACGTAGATCTGCTTCTTGATGCCGAACGCGGCAAAGTCGTAGTGCTTGGCGAGGAAAGCACCAGCGCTGTGGTTAGCGCCTGTGCCCGAGATGGTCTGTGCCGAGACTACGCGTTTATCGGAGCTGAGCCGGGAGTGAGAATTGGCAAGTTGTGAGCGTGTGACTCACATGGCTGGAGAGTTCTCGCCGAGGATGAGTTTGGCAGCAGCGGCGGTGTACTCTGGGAGACCGAGAATCGGCAAGTACTCGTGGTCGATGTTCTCGTTGCCGAGGTAATCCTTCTTGACCTTCTTGACGGATGGGAGAATCCATGGCTTGCCAGTGTCGTCTCTGTAGGCGCCAACGCCCAAGTTGACCTTGTTTGGGTGAGTGTCCTGCTTGAACGCCGCGGTGAGCTTGAAGATGGAGTCTGGCGGGGCCAGTGGGACTTTAGCGAATGCGTCGGCTGTTGGGGCTGTGGACATTGCTCTGGCTATGTTGTTAACGCGGCCTATTGTGCTTCTCAGCATTGAAGTTTGGGGTTAACAAGAAAGCGCGCATACCGGTCGGTGATCGATGTGTCGTAATGACAGCCCGAGTCACATGAGCGCGCTTAGAACGCAAAGTTTCATTTCTTTTGGTGGCGTGGTATCATTGCAGCGAATGGCGCTGTACATTCCAGTCTCCCCTCCAAATCCCGCTACAGTTCGTCCATGCATCCTCGCTAATGGCCACGCTAGCAACGAACTCGGGTAGCCTGGCGAGAGATTACCTCGCTGCCGAAAACCACAGCCTCACGGTGATAAAGCTCAGCTGCTTCCTCCTCCTCGTCGTTTTCCTCAATAAAGCGGCGATTGTGCTGAGCCTGAGTGGACTGGCGTGTGCTTTCATGTACTACGTAGAGTACACCAACCACAAGCAAGCCAATTCCAGCAATCTTCCATTCAATCTGTACGTGTCACCGTGTACACGTATCTCCGCCGTGTCTTTGACATGTCCACCGCAGCAAATTCCCAGCCTTAGTCATCGCATCTCTGCTTATTGTAAATCTATTAATCTTCTACAATCAATGAATACTCCTTCTAGCTGTCATACTCGTACCCTTGGTGACGTGAACCAGCGCACGCTCACAAAGCGTGAACACAATTAGCGCGTAAAATGTAAATATTATTAGAGATCTATCATTGTACACCCATTTTCAAGCCATCTACACTCCCCATCTCGTGCCACCCTTCTTGCAACACGACCTTCATGAAATCTCTAAAGAAACTGGGATTATCAAAGTCAAAATCAGGCAGCAGCAACTCCAGCCAGCCTAAGAAGCCTGACGCTCACAACCCAGGCATCCTCGTCACCACAGAGCACCCACAAGATCCAATCCCTCGTCCACAGCACGGAAACCTCGATTCAACTCCTCCAAAGACCAGCAGAATGCAATCAAAGCAGCACTCCCCTAAAGACACCATCCCCATCACTGGTAAACCCCCTAAGAAGCAGAGATCTTCGAGATTCCATGTCACCCATCCACAAAAATTAGAGCCACTGCCAGCGTTCTTGGATGTCCCCGTACAGGATAGATCAGGCCTCTTCATAAAGAAGCTTCATCAAGCCTCCGTCATTTTTGATTTCAACGACGCTTCCTCGGACTTGGAGGGAAAGCAGGTCAAGGCTGCAGCGCTACATGAGATGCTAGAATACGTTACTAGACATAGAAATGTTATCACTGAACCTATTTATCCTGAAATGGTTCACATGTTCGCTTGCAACTTGTTCAGATCCATCCCTCCTCCTGTCAACCCATATGGAGACGCTTTCGATCCAGAAGAGGACGAACCCATTTGCGAATTAGCTTGGCCTCACTTGCAGGTCGTCTATGAACTTTTCTTGCGTTTCGTCGAATCTCCAGACTTCAACACAAACGTCGCAAAGCGTTACATTGATCAATTGTTCGTGTTGCAGCTGTTGGAATTGTTCGACAGTGAAGATCCTAGAGAACGGGACTTCTTAAAGACGACGTTGCATAGAATTTACGGCAAGTTCTTGAATCTTAGAGCTTTCATTAGACGGTCAATCAACAACGTCTTTTTCCACTTCATTTACGAAACAGAGAGACACAATGGCATTGCAGAGCTATTGGAGATTCTTGGATCAATCATTAATGGATTCGCGCTACCTCTCAAGGAAGAGCACAAGACGTTCCTCACACGCGTACTCATCCCACTCCACAAAGTCAGATCACTGAGCTTATATCACCCTCAATTGGCATACTGTGTTGTACAGTTCCTAGAAAAGGATAGCACACTTACTGAGGAGGTCATTCTCGGTCTGCTGAGATATTGGCCAAGGGTCAATTCGCAGAAGGAGGTCATGTTCTTGAACGAAGTGGAAGAAATACTAGACGTGATAGAACCTGCACAGTTCCAGAGAATCATGGTGCCGTTGTTCCACCAATTATCTAGATGTATCAACAGCCAACATTTCCAAGTCGCAGAGCGCGCGTTATACTACTGGAACAACGACTACATTGTCAACCTTATGTCCAACAACCTCTCCACCATATTACCTCTAGTCTTCTCATCATTATACCAAAACTCTAAAATTCACTGGAACAGGTGGGTGTTTGATTTGAGTGTAAGATGTCTCTAACACATGCTTTTAGAACCATTCACAATATGGTCTACAACGCATTGAAACTCTTCATGGATATGAACCCTCCACTCTTTGACGAGTGTACGTCAAACTACAAACCACAGAGGCAATTCGAAAAGGACAAGACGGTAGAGCGTCAACAGGCATGGGAGAATGTAAGGCAGAAAGCCATAGAGAATAGAGGCGACAAAGGGCCTTTACCAGAGACGTTGAGAGCGCCACAACAATTCGTATCTCCGGAGTCAGTCGCTGCAGTTGAAGCTGATCAGATGATAGACTACTTACCTGCCGCGCTAGCTGAAGTTAGTTTGCAAGGGCAGGAAGGCGAGTTCGACTTGATGGAGGGCGAAGAAGGAGATAGTCTGATTAGCGAAGATCAGCAAGCTCAGATGCAGATGCGGTCACAGATGCAGAATGATGACGAGGAGTTGGAGGATGGAGAGAGCATACCAGCAGATCTCATACCTGCTGAAGCTATAGTGACGAATGCGACGGACGACAGCGCTTCCAATATCAGAAGAAAGTCTCAGCTGCCAGGTGAGCGAGTTGAATTAAGAAGGCAGACAAAGGCTAACGATAAAATCGACAGTAAATAAATCAGCTACAGACGAAGACTCTAATAATCGCGTCGCAAGTGATATTAGCCGATAAACCAGCTTAGCCGTTTCAATAGCCAGTCGTACAAGATACACACAAAGCAAAGCCAAAGTAACACAGTCAACGCTCTCTTAAAATTAGTTTTTTCATGTTTTCTATTCTATTCTGTTCAATAAATAGTGTTATCTAATCTCGGTTCGCGTTTGTAATATGAACTAAATTAAACTAGCGCTTGGACCTGCTAAAATTTTGACGGGAGCGGTTAACGGAAGGAGTGAGCGGAGAGTGAAGAGAGTGAATGGGTATAAAATAGCGGAAAATAAAGATATTTTCAATGTCTACAAATTACAACGACATTAACTAAAAAAAAGGGTCCGTGCCAGTCTAAATGCCAGGCGGACAAGCTGCAGCATTGTTAAGTAACGCTGATGACGAATATTTTGAATAAATTGAAGAAGGATAGTTCACAATCGCCGACTGAATTTGATATTCCAGATGTATTCGTTACGCCTCCAGAAGACGACAATGGTAGTAACTCTGGAGAGATGTCTGGACCGTACATAGCGCATAGAGGATCGATGGCTAGTGATTCTAGTAGTGTATTTAATCAGCATCCAACTATACACCAACAACCAGATGAATTCCAAGTCCGCGTTGATCTCATCAAGCACCAGTCGCGATACCAGACATTTGAAGATTTACCGAGCGACGATGAAGAAGAAGGGGAGAGTCGTGAGAGTCTAGTAGATCTGCTACAGCAGGTGCCATTACCAGCCACTCATTCACAGGGTTCAACATCTGCACCGTCACCACGTTCATCCCGGATCAAGCTCAGGATAGACACTTCAGTGGAGATGGAGGAGCGGGAGAGCGTGAACAGTAATGGGAATGTTTTGACAGCATCTACTTCCTCCTCTTTCAGTCCAGATACGCCGACGCATTCCCTCACTCAGATACCCGAGTCGCAGAGCAAGAGATCGCTCAACAGTCTCAGCAGTCCTAAGAAGAGCCTGCGCAAGCGCATCTCGACACACTTCCACTCCCACTCTACCCAGAAACAGCACAGGATCAACAGAGATAATATCAGCTGCCCGTCCCCGACGCTGCCGCCGATAGCGCACATACATCACAAGGATAACAGAAACAACTCTAACCTTATCATCGACCAGGTCAAGATTAGGGCTAAGCAGCTAGAGTCACTCGGATTCGATAAGAAGGTGTTCGACAGCGACGCTATCATACACGCTCTCGGTCACGGCGATAGTCATACACAGGATGAGATTGTCGGTATTGCGACGTAGCTGAGGTTTTTGCTACTTACTCTTCACGCTTTATTTATCTTGCCGAGTTTACACACACTTCCTTCTTATCTCTCTATCAGACACCCACGCACGCGATCTTCTGTATTTGTACCGCACCACTATATACCTGCGCTTTGCCTTACTTTATACACATGCTAAATTTTCACTACTCGTCGCTACTTTTGCCGAGGTGATGATACAGAGGTGCGGAGCTTTTCCCTGACGCGGAACGGAGATGAAGGGCGCCGCAGCAAGGGGTGCATGTGAGTGACATGTCGGAGCGGGTGATTGGAGGAGTGTTCTGAAATGAGAGGATGCATGCTATTGCTTGTTTTGTTTTGCTTTGCTTTGCTTGGGTGTGTGTGCATGCATAAACGAACAAAGGGATATCAAACATACATACAACTTGTACATTTTCACACAACCGAACGCTTTAATTAGCGCTCTGCAGCAGCCTCAGACGCTGGTTTAAGATGTTTGATAATCTTAGGCGGATTACCCGCAATGACGACGTTCTGAAGAACAGTGTTAGCGGTAGTGATAGTGTAGATACCGATCGCCACTCACATCTGGGAAAGTTCCCCATAACGTCGTACCTGCCGCGACTGTGCATCCGTTACCGATACGTGTACCTTTAGCTGAGCAAACGATAGTGACAGAGCCACCAATCCAAACATCGTCACCAATCTCTACCGGATACGCTCTTTCAAGATCCTCTAAGCGTTCTTCCACCTCAGTCGAGTGCGTCGCTGCGTATATCGAGACATTGGGACCGAATGCGACACGATCCCCGATCGTCACTTTGGCGCAGTCGAGAATTGTGGTGTTGTAGTTGCAGTAGAAGCTGAGCACTTTGAGATAGGTATCCGCTTCGATGCTATCTACACCCACCTTCCTTTGAATTCGATGAAGACGCCGTGGTCGCAGTAGAAGGGAGGCTCAATCGCAAGCTTCTTAGCTTTCTCTAATGATACATCAAAGAGCTCAGCTATCACCTCGTACTTCTTCCCGTCTACACCACCGAATGTCTCTTCGGGAGTGATGCCGTCTTTGTACAGCGATGGCGGGTAGTTCTGCGAGCGTGTCAGCATCAGAACTGTCTATACCACCAAATATTCCCCTCACATTCAACTTGTATTGCAGGTTTCGAGCTCTCGCTTTCAGCTTCAGCATCACTGGGTCTATCAGCGCCAGATAGGGCTCGCCTGCAAGCATTTTGGCTATTTCTGGGCTATCCTTCTCAACTGACATGATGGTGTTGGAATACGGAAGCTAGCTCCGTGCTGCAGTGCTGGCATCTCTGATGATGTCACTTGCGAGGTTTTGAGATGTGGAAGTTGATAATGGCAGCAGCACAAGTAATCTCAATCATAGGCTCACTTCATAGCCGCCGTAAAGTCCAAGATATGGTCATTAAAGTGTTGTACAAAATATAGATATCATTCGTTAGCAGAAGCAGAGTGCAAGAAACAGCGCTCAGTTGTCATCCATCGACGAGAAGATGCGCAGTATTGACAAGAACAGGTTCTATTGGGAGGTTAATTGAGCTGCAACCGCAATGACACTTCGCAACTCACCAAGAAGTCCAAATATAGTGATATCGATGCAAGTATGTATTCGCTGCAATATTAGGTTAACTCAAGCATTTTGGTGATGGAAATTAACCTACTCTGGAGACAGACGGTTAAAGATCTGGTGCGTATCAAACACGACGTAAAGCGAGAAGAGCGCGACGCCGAGTATGCCATAGACGAGGCTAACGGTGGAGCTGAACGGTACGAAGAGGCCTACCAAGCCAAACCCGATCATGCCGAATATGCCGACGCTCAAGAAGGGAGCCAAACCGCTAAAGTCATACTTAGATTGGAAAGTGAATGCGGTCAACCCGACGAAGATGATGAGGGTGCAGAACAGGGCTTGCAACACTATAGTCTTATTCTCGAATGTAGATATGACAGCGCCAATAGCGAGTGCCTCCATTGCAGTAAAAGACGATAACAGAGCCATGTTGATCGGATGACTGTGTCTCTTCCAGTATGTCAAACCGAGAGTGACGAATGAGCCGATGAGCGGGACGAATAAGGAGTTGGGATGCTTCAAAATGAATGTCTGCATCGCCTGACTGTATGACACCCAGAACCCGACTCCAAAGGTGGCAAGAAGTTGCAAGGAGAGGATGGTGTAGATCTTGCGTACTGATGACATCCTAACCTCTTTCACGCACTCGCTGATCGTGGCACCGTACTTGAAGTCGTCTGGGAGATCATTGAGCGTGTCATTCGCCTGGCTGGGTCCTGCTGATTCGATATGATCGTTCTCGGATATGGAATTGTAATTCTTGTGCTTGGTGTCCTTTGGTGGAGAGTAATTTGGCGGTGGCTGTGTGTAATTCTCTGTAGACATGGCTGTGTTGGTTCAACAGTTTATGTCACCGCTGATAAGGATTGTGTGTGTAATAAATAAAATTCCGTAGAGATGGCCATAGCCTTCACCCAACCCACCCAATCACGCCATCTCCCCTCTTATCTCGCCAATCCACTGTTGCTCCCGCCAATCACCACGCAGATTACACAATGCGCGCATATTACATGGACGACGTCGAAGGCGATTTCACAGCGCCACACAACTCCGGCGTATCGGTGGATGCCAACTATCTCTCCAAATTGGGCATACAGTACCAGTACGATCCAGATGTGGAGAAAGTGGCCGTAGAGCAGGGATACAAGAACAGGGATGTCATTGGTATCTCCAAGGAAGTCCTCGGTGAGGAAGAGTACTTGAAGAAGCTTGATATCTTCAAGCAGGAGCATCTGCACACCGACATCGAAGCCAGACTGATCCTCGACGGCAGCGGATACTTCGATGTGAGAGACAGGCTCCTCAATAACGAGAAATGGATCAGAATCGCCGTAGAGAAGAATGATTTGATCATTCTGCCTCCTGGTATCTTCCACAGATTCACCACAGACGATAATGGATACACTCGCGCTATGAGATTGTTTACTGTGGGTTGACTTTTCCGAAAAGGTCGTTTGTCAGCCCAATACTCACTCTCTCACACAGGACGAGCCTAAATGGCAGCCGTACAACAGGTCAGACGAGGTGGAGAAGGATCCTTCTCACATCGACTACTTGAAAAGCATTGGAATTACTGTATAATACATTCATTACATCGTCATCATCAGAATCCCTTATCGTCAAGCCACCTCTCGATCTCATACAGCGACTGCTGCTGTCCGTACTCCCCGCTGTACATTATCAGATCAGCGTCCGTGTTCGCCAGCCTGTGTTTCTCGAGCTGCTCGACATTCTTGAGCTCATCCACCACGGCTATGCGAGGGAATGCTTCGTAGTTGAATGGCTCGACTGGACTAGGCAGCGCTTTCTCGTTGGGTGACTTGTTATCTTTGGTATCAGTGTATGGTGGGTCTTGAGCGAGGATATCAGATAAGAAACGACATAACCGAGGCCTCACTCACTAATCAACACCACTCCAGACACCGGATAATCGCTGATGTGAGTCTCAGCAACGAGCGTACCAAGCCCTCTTGCGAACACGACAGGCGGGAATGGGATAGCAGCGAGTCTGATTCTCTGCTGCACGTCTGTGACGTCATGTAAGGCATTTCGAAGCCTCTTACAGCATATACGCACCATCAGCCATTTTCTTGAGTATCTCCTTCGACGTCTCTCCCTGATGCTCATCGCATGTTATCTCCAAGCAACCGTATCCCTTCTCTAGCAACAAACCCTCGGTAGATTGCCACCCTTTGGGATCCTCTCCCCAGGATTCGGGCGTGCGTATGAACACCAGCGGATAAGGAGATGCTCGTGGCGCATTTGGGTTCGCTTCTCTCCAGATACTACCCGTAGATGAACACCGTATCGATTGGCGAGATCGCACGCCGGCGTACGCTATCGCTGATAAAGAAACAGGCAAAGCGTAGCTGTATCTCTTGAAGAAGCTCATTGATTCGCTGAAAATTTAATAAATCCTTTTTATTTCGAGAACGTGGTTGAGTTAGAAGCAACAGTCTTGTCGACTCTTTCGTCATAACACAAAATGCCAAAAAAGACATTCAGAGGCAACAACAAGGGCGGGAAAGGAGATAGAGATGGATTCGGAGGCGGCAGCGGTAGAGGAAGAGGAGGATTCAGAGGAGGCGGTCGCGGCAGGGGAACGCCACGCACTGGTCGAGGTGGATTACAGTACCAGGCTGGATCCATGAACACTATGGGCTTCGACTATTCTCAGATAGACGCTGGCTGTGAGTGTTCACCCATCTCCCGCCATCTCTAATGACTTACATCATCGTGTTACAGCTGAGTTGCCACGATACTCGAATGTAGACACGCACAAGACAGCACCAACAGCTCCAAAGAAGGACAGGATCAACATCAAGCAGCAGATGCCCTACTTTGTCAACGACAGCAAGGGCAAGTCGAAATCCGGTCACAAAGGTCTCGGCTACGTGAGGAAATCGCCGCAAGAGGAGGCCGCCTTAGCTGAGCGTAAGATGTCCAAAGGAAAAGCACGCGGTGCTAGTTCTAATCCAAACGCAAATCCACTTCTCCAGCCTATCGCATTCGTTAAAGGCTCTTCGTCATGGGATAAGGACATGGATTTGAGCAAGATTAAGATGGCAGCAGAAACTAAAGATGCTGAAGACATCTTCGTCCAAATCCCTACAGAGCAGTCAGTCGATCAGACTGTGGACACTAGCGCTGCTGAGAACAACGACGACGACGACGACGACGACGGAGAAGATGAGATCGACGTCTCTAATCTCCTCCAGGACACGTCTATTGTCGCTTCCTCAGTCGCTGAAGATACCTCGACAGCCGGCGAGGATGACGACGACGAGGACGACGACCAGGAGAAGGTCACCCAGCACGTCCATATAGACGCATCGATGCCATCCATCTCACAGCTCAACATCGAGGAAAGCGCAGACTCGAGCGTCAGCTTTATCGATACTAGCGTCGCTGATACCAGCATCCACACAGTCACAGAACCAAACACGACGAGGAACGACAATGATATTCTCGATGAAGAAGAGATCGAGGACCAGATGGTAGACAACGACGACTTGTTCATCGTCGATTCTCAGCCAGCTGCGATTCCTGACTCTCTCAAACCTAAAGACGCAGCCGCGATTGTCGTCAATGAGCCAGACGCAGATGTAGACGCAGACGATATCGAGATACAACCGAACCCTCACCACTCCTTCTCCAGAAGCGATATCGTGCAAGTAGACGACATTGTCTCGACTGATAAGAAGAACTCAAAGATGTTCACTGCTATGCAGAACGACAATCTCTTCAAGAATGTCCACCAGCTCGGCAACATGTTCGCTTCCGGCAACAAGCCCACCTTCGAGGATTTCGCCTTCTCACCAAAGTTCAACCAAAAGAAGAACAAGAAGGATAAGAAGAAGAAGAACAAGGCAGGTAATGGAGGCGAGAGGGTAGACGACGAGCCACTCGAGCCTCGTGTAGGTGACTCTGATCTAGAGTGGGGCAGCGATGGTCCACCACCTCCAAAGCACTCGAACAAGCACAGCAAGCAGAAACAGCCTAAGAAGCCTACATTCGAAGATGAGCTGGTGGCTGACTGGATCGAGAATACTCAAAATAACGACGACAGCGACAGCGAGTCTGGCGGAGAGAAAGCTGCTGGTCCTCTCGGAGCCGATGATGGAGCCTTGCGTTCATTCGTCAACAGCATGTCAAAGAACCAAGACAGCATCACTGACTTGCAAATTGACAAGCGTTTCCGTAAAGAAGCTCGCGAGGAGGCGGAGCTGGACAGAGATTCTGAGGATTCTGAGGATTCGGATGACTCCGATGCTATAGCTGAATCAGTCAACTCCTCTGAATTTGAGAGAGCTGAAGACTTCAAATTCAACTTCTCTGATGCGGAGAGCATCGATATTGAGGATGATGGTATCTATCTCGATTCCAGTCTCTCATCAGAAGAGGCGTATGAGCTGGGTAGAGCTCGTGCTAAGGCGGCTAAAACGGATGGTGTTGTCCTTGAGCGTAATCGTAAGGGCAAGAAGGGTGAAAACAACAACAATAAGAAAGATAAGGGTAAGAAGAGAGCTGAAGACTTCCTCGACGATTACGATGAGTTGATGGACTTCGATGACTTCGAAGGCAAGCACAACAAGTGGGATGAGGAGGAGCAGTTCCTCGATGAGCTTGCTGCTATCATTGAAAACAAGAAGCACAACCTCCAGAAAGCAAAGTCGTCGTCGCGTCAGGGCTCTCGTCAAGGCAAATACTCGTATGACGACTACGGCGATGTATATGGCGATGATGATGAGGACTCTGAGGAGGACTTCGCTCTCGATCCTCGCGATCTCATCTTTCCGACTAGTGGGTCAAAGGCTTGAACGATTCGTTTATTGACCCAAATCACAGGCTCCAAGAAGAAGAAGGCACAAGTGCCGCCACAGCTACAGAGGATGTGGGACCAGGATAGGGCTCGCAAAGCGGAGAAGAAGCAGGCTAGAGAGCAGATACGCATGGCCGAGGCACTCTCACCATACACCAAAACCAAGGGCAAGAAAGCTAAGAAGATGCAGGCTAAAGCCATCAGAGCAGCTGCTGAGCTCTCAGACGATGACATACTCCCTGATTATTACAACACGGAGACTATCAACTACGAGATCCAGTCGTTCGTCGACGTTCCTCAGAGAAAGATGATGAAGCTCCCTCCGATGGACAACAAATCGAGGAAGCAAATACACATGCTCGCTGACGCTTACAACCTCAAATCAAAGTCGGTCGGTAAAGGCGTTGGTCGTCACATCATGTTGCTCAAGACTGCGAGATCGGGTCACAACGTCGATTATGCCGTCGTCAACAAGGCTGCAAAGGCGTGCAATGATGGTGGTATTGGCAACTTCTATAAGACTCTGCACCTCGCTCGCAAGGCTGCCTCGTCTGGAAAGAAGGGCGCTAGCGGTCCTAAACCTGTCATGACGAAGCACAGAGAAGGCACCATCGTCGGACATGAGGCGCAGCCTATCGGGCAAGAGGTGAGAATGGCAGTCCGTTGTGTACGCCACCCACTAACACACCTCGCAGTCCGTCGGATACAAGATGCTGGCCATGATGGGTTGGAATCATGGGCAAAAGATGGGTCAGTCTGGCGAGGGATTAGAAGCGCCAGTGGCTGCAGTCATCAAGAACTCTCGTCTCGGATTGGGTGCATTGTAGAGGCATTTCGTAAAGCACAAAATTTCAATTCATATGCAGTGCATTTATGTTCTAAGTATATTGTGAATGCTAATTAAATTACCACGATGCAGCTATGTACATCAATCACACCCGTATCTAACATCTAGGCGTAAAGTTGGTAGGATCTTGAGGAATAACGCCGAGTCTGAGGAGATCCTGGTATGACCAATCAGCTCCGTTCTCAGTTCTCCAAGTCCAGAAGAAATAACGCTCTCCATAAGCATCAACTTGTGCTTCCCAGAAGATGCGCAATTGGTCCTTGTATTGCTGCGTCCAGTCGCTTCCATCGCCCGTCTTACCTTGACACGTGTCGATGTACTCACTGTTCGTCGAGTGCTGTCCTTCGAGACGAGCACCTTCGACGATGCGGCCATTGAGGTATGGAGTACAGTCGGTAATAGCGGCGGTCCATTCACCTACGACTGCATAGTGGTGTTGATTGGTCACTTCTTGCAGTGGTTGCTTGTAAGAGCATGCAGTGGCCACACGCTCCTCATCCGTACGCTTGAGCTCCTCAGCTGAAAAGACTTGGTATCTGTGCACATCGAGTTGAGTGCCGTCCAAGAAGCCATCCCAGTAGTGTGAATCCTTCTTGAAACCGTCGTGAATAACAACGCCAGTCTGGCCGTTGATAATGTCGTAGCCTGAGTTGTAGTAGTTCTTGAGTACTGGAACCATCGCCTCGTCCTGGAAAGTGGCTGGCTCATTGAGTAACTCGATGGCTGTAAGTAGTGTGTCAGCGGCGGCACCAAATGCTCAAAACATTCGATCGCACCTTCAACAACATCCTCATACTCAGGTGTAGCGAACTCGTCAGTGATCATTTGAATGACCTGCAAAGTACGCTCTACTTGCGCCTGCTCCGTGTGCCATTCAGCATTTGGGAGAAGCTGACCATCGTTATCGAAACCATTTTGACCACCAGGTGCAGAATGAAGATCGATCCAAGCCCACAGGTCATTGTTACGTGCCCACTTCAATGCTTCTCTCAATTTTTCCAATCTGTTACCAACGATGAATGGCTCGAAATCCTCCTTGTCGAATGCCCAGTGTGGTACTGGAATACGAACATGTGTCAATCCTGCTGCTGCGATTTGCTCGAAATCTTCCTCAGTGATGAATGTCTCGAGGTGATCGTTGATTGCTTGTGTCGCAACGGCGCGATCTTGTCTTTCACCGAATGTCCACTCATCAACGATTTGGTCATCGTTCGTGTTGTCGAACACGGATGGAGTGATGAAAGGCTCGAGAAGTAACCATCCTAAAATGAGCATATGTGAGAAATGCTGACAGACGCACAAGTAACGCATCACTCACCACCGATATTCACACCCCTAGTTACACCATCGCCAGAGTTCTGTCTTCTGTACACTGGCTTGGCTACTGCGAGTGCGGCTACTGAGAGAGCAGCGAGGGAGTGGAGGAGTTTGACCATAGATTAGCTTGCTTGAGGGAGGTATCGATAAGGTAAGGAAACAACACCTGTTGGGTCATTTAAAAAAGGTAATAGGCCTAGTCTCGGCATGCGGACTGCGCACACTAGTGCTAGGAATGCTTCCATATTTCGCAATAAAATTTGAATTGATACCGGTCTATCGCGGTATACAGCGGAGGTAAGAAATTGAGATCGACATTATTACAACACTATGCAGTACCACAATTCACATGATGATTTGCGTTAAGAAATGTTCGTTATTTATATTCACAAACGTCATCAAACGCGTATTCATGACTCGATCATTCGTTCGGCGCTTTCATTGTCTGTATTTACTTTAAAACACATAAACATTCCAGTCAATGTCACTGCATGCTGACGTCGGTGATTATCCAATTACGTTACGTTCGCCGCTACACATTTCACGTCTCGAGTTAACGTAGAGTGTCATTGAACACTCATCAACTCTGAATACCAAACAAGTCACGAATCTTAACGTTATATCATGACTGCTACGACCATTCAAGATAGAAGGACTCGCTATACCATTCTTGCAATTGTGGGAGATACAAATTTTTCTGCTGATCCCCGACTAACGAATTGATCTGCAGTCATCCTATTTGCTTTTGGTTGTTGGTTGGACTGATGCACTGTAAGATACGCCACTGAAACAAGGCGACGAACGACGAACGACGAATGACTGACTGTGGCCATAGATTCGGCAGTCTTATAGAGCCACTAACTGAGTGGTACGGTTATGTGAGTGCGGTAGTTGCCCAATATGATCTGCTGACATCGGCGCAGACCGAACGCGTCGTTTCTCTCGCTTTTCTTTTCTACGTCGCTGGAAGTATCACCTCATCCTACCTTTCCTCAATCTGCATACAGAAGCTGGGGATCAAGTGGTTCATTATAGTGGGTCACTTGCTGTTGTTGCCACTACTTCGTCATCCTCACACACAGCAAAGTCTTTCACTGCGCTATACCTCGCTGGAGCTCTGATAGACGCTTTCCGGCCAGTATTTCCAGCATATGTGGCTGGTGTCTACCTCATGGGCGTCGGTACTGGGTCTATGCAGACCACAGCGACCGTCGTCATGTCCCACTTTGAGAGCGGGCCTCTCATGTCCCTCGTTTACTCCAACATGGCGCTCGGATCCGTTATCTCACCTTTCGTGATTGGTGCCTTCTTGCAACACGATATTGATTGGCGTGTGAGTTGTGCGTTTGGCAATGCGTACTTTTGCTGAACTATACGCGCAGCATAACTTCTGGATTATTATTGGATTCTCGGCTATACTGATAGTGCTGTCGTGGTTTGTGTTCAGAAACTACCAGACACACGACACCAGCACCGACGACCAGACATTCCGTGATAAGCTCAAGATTCTGATGCCATCCGGGAAGTTGTGGATTGGACTGCTGGCTGAGACTGGATTGCTCGTCTGTATGGACTCTACAACGCAGTGGCTGGCGCCGTACCTCTCAGCGCATAAAGGACTGAAAGATGGCATCCCACAGTACGTCTTGACTTCTCTGTGGGGTGGTATCTTGCTCGGACGACTATCGCTTGCGCACGTCTCTGCCAAGATCGGCAAGCGCAGATCATCTGTCGCGACATACATAATTTTATGTGCGCTGATGGCGGGCTTGTGGCAAGTGCAAGCCATAGCAGGAATTGTAGTCCTGACGCTGCTCATCGGATTCTTCTTCGGTCCACTAATGCCCAATACGCTATCTGTAGCAGTAGAATGCTGGCCTCGCGAGCTCAAAAACGCAGCGACGTCAATCGTGATGGCTACGTCGCTATTCGGTAGTCTGCTCGGTCCATTCTGTCTATCTCAAGCGGCAGATGCGACATCTCTCAAGATATTCCCGCCTGTAATCATCGTCGAGTGCTTCATAACGGCGATAATCGTGTCCTTCACCTTCATTACGAGGCCAAAGG
Source organism: Wallemia hederae (assembly GCA_004918325.1). Taxonomy (NCBI): domain Eukaryota; kingdom Fungi; phylum Basidiomycota; class Wallemiomycetes; order Wallemiales; family Wallemiaceae; genus Wallemia; species Wallemia hederae. Next base: position 163,646 of record SPNW01000008.1, read on the forward strand.
TGCCCGTATTGCAAGGCGACGACGTCAAGAGCCCTACGAGGTCCCTGACGTCGACGGAGATTGGCTCAGATACCAATTCGAGTCTAACGCTGAAGCCAGCGCTGCACTGAGCTATTTAATGAATTTTGATTTCGTTTTTGTATCTGCAATGAATCGTTCTTTCTTTTCGTCTGGAATTTTGTACTGTCCGCTGTCCGCACGCTCCTAACCAGCATCTTCTCGACCGCCACCAACCATTACAGAAAATCAGGAAGAGCCGATGACCTACGAAAAGCTTAGGAATGAGCCGACGAATTATTTGGAGTCCGAGCGATTCGAGATGAGGTGAGCTAGACGCTTCCCGGCAATCAGCACCGTTGATAAAGCATACAAACAGCGCGAATCCAAACGATTGGGGAGCGAGAAACTGGCAGAACGAGGACGACGACTATCTCCACAACCCAACAACCAAGGACTCCTCAAAAGCATCGACCGGCTCGGTGTTTACCGTCAGAGGATTCATCAACTTGGGTTTCTTGTCTTTGGTCATAACAGCGCTCCTGATGCTTTTGTGGGTGAGGAACTCACCTCGTATGTTTTGCTCACCCAATTCAGCGCCGGCTACCCAATCTACGACGAGTTCAAGCCAATCACGCACACGCCAAACGGACAATACGCAAAGTTCAATTCAACGGGCCAGATCGAATGGACAAAGCCAGACAGGCACTTGATCGACCCAGAAACTCCTGAGGAAGCTTACACACGCTCGAAAGGCTTCGGCGATGACCAGCGCGAGTACAAGTTGGTCTTCTCGGATGAGTTCAATGAGGACGGCAGAACTTTCAACGAAGGTGACGATCCTTACTGGGAGGCTCAGGACATGCACTACTGGGGTACCAACAACCTCGAGTGGTATTCACCAAGACAAGCTATGACTTCGGGCGGTTCCTTGGTACTCACACTCAGTAACAGTGAGCCTGGAACCGATAACTTTACCGCACACAATCTCGACTACGCTGGTGCGATGGTGCACTCATGGAACAAGTTCTGCTTCACGGGTGGTTACGTCGCCGCTAGAGTCACTTTGCCTGGTAGATCGGACGTCTGGGGACTCTGGCCAGGTTTCTGGACAATGGGCAATCTCGGTAGAGCTGGTTATGGTGCTTCCTTGGAGGGAATGTGGCCTTACTCTTACGACGCTTGCGATGTCGGTACCTTACAGAACCAGACACTCGGCGATTACCCAGAAGCAGCCTACATGCAAGGTGGTGATCCTGACACCGCAGCTCTGTCATTTTCAGCTCCTCAGCGTCTCTCGCGTTGCACTTGCATGAATGAAGACCATCCAGGCCCAAAGCACTCAGACGGTACTTTCAAGGGTCGTGCTGCATTCGAAATCGATGTCTTCGAGGCTCAGGTCAGTCAAGAAGGCTCCACCGATGGTCTGACGGGCGGTACCGGAACCAACTCTATGTCTGGACAATTTTGTCCATTTGATTTGGAGTACAAGTGGAATCACGATCACATGTACCTAGCGCACAATCTGACACTGTCTCCAAACGACAAGTTTGATATGCTCAACACGTACCAGGGTGGTAACCAACAAATGAGTACTAGTGTTGTTGTCAAAAACAATCAAAGAGCGTACGAGAGATCAGGCGGCGAGTTTAGTACATACGGCGCTCAGATCACTCCTGGTAAAGGACATGATGCATCGATTGGATGGGTTGTTGACGATGAGCTTCGTTGGCAAGTGTTCGGCGATGCTGTAGGAGCAAACGAGAGGGTGGCAATCTCTGAGAGATTCATTACGGATGAGCCAATGTACATTCTCCTGCAACTGGGTATTTCGTACAACTTTGGTGCAATTTCTCAACAAATTTTCGACGACGCTTGGCCATATCACATGTATGTAGACTGGGTAAGAGTATATCAGCCAACGGACAACATCAACATTGGGTGTGACCCACCAGACATGCCAACAGCAGCATATATCAACAAGCACAATGAAGCTTACACGAACGCGAATCTCACGACTTGGGATCAATACATGGAACACGCGCCAGATCTGGCTAAGCCAGTGAAGAACGCTTTGATGCATCAGAACGACGCGGATTGTCAAGTTCCTCTGAGCATCGTCACGGACCAAAATCTTATCGGAAGGGAAGAGACCGATGAGAAGAAGCGCAACAACTGGAACTAATATACCCCTATTGGAAACTGGACAGACGGACGGACATTTCATCTTATCATTCTATTTAAAACGGCATTCTCATATTCATGATTCATGATTTCATTAATAACGGTACAAGCAGTTTTGTTTAAGTGCCACATGGGCCGCTGTACCGGATCTGTGGCTATGTGCTATAGTCGTAACCAGGTAGCACCAACGCGAGTGTACGCCCAAATCGGTAGATGATTTCATTACGCCCCCCTTATCGTTTGCGTGCGAGAAATTTTACGGGCGAGATTTGATAGTGCGAGAGAGATTGATAAGAGCTTTCGTAGAGTGTTCACAGCTGTTTTCATATCTCTGCGCCACCTCCGCATTTTTTTGAGGGAATACATGCGCTTTATCTCTTGACTCATGCCATCATCTTGAAAGAGGAATGTCACAAGTACAGCTCCCAGAGATCAGGCAGCCAACTTCTCGGAGAAGAGTCGTGCAGGCATGCTCTGAGTGTCGTCGCAGGAAAATTAAGTGGTGCGTGCGCTTGAGATCTCTGCGACCATTACTAACTGATTACACAGCGACAGAGTCTTCCCTTGCGGTCCTTGCAGGAGTAGGGGCGACGACGCCATCTGCCGAGAGGTTGAGAAGCACGACGAGTCCGCTACTGGGTGCGCATCGCAGACATCTTTCGAGATGCTCACGAACCGTGTTCTACATTTGGAAGCAGCTTTGAGGGCAGTGCAGCAAGCGATGCCTCAAAATGTACAAGCTTCTCTCATGCCAGCATCCCTATCACTTTCCCATGAAATGGCATCGGCGTCTAATCCAATCAAGCCAGAAGGACATGCGAAAAGGGGCAGACCGCCAAAGAACAAGCCGAAGCCACTGGCGCGTCAGGACTCACAAGTAGAGGTAGTCGACGCTCCTCAAACAAGACCGATGGCATCTGCTATCGTTTCGAATGACTCAGACGAGGAAGAAGCTGCGATGATTCTCGAGGATTTCGCATTCGGTAGAAGAGAGAACTCCACCTTGAAGAAGGAGCATCTCAATTTGAGAAGTACTCCTGCGTCACCGGCTTCTTCGAGTCAGCACCCGGCTATGAACGCACATGCCGGTCAATCTACTCGTACAGGCATACAACACCCCGTCACATCTGCAGCGGCTGCGTTTAACCCCCCAGATTTCATGCTTGCACGCTACGAGACTTCGGCAGATGACTACATGAAGAAAATTCTCTCCGTGCTGCCACACAAGAGAGTGTGCGAAGCGCTGGTACAAATATACATTCGCAAGGTAGATTTTTTCCAGAAGGTGATGCACATCCCCAGCTTCATAAGAGACCAGCAAAGCTTCTGGAATCAATTCGAGTCGCAGAGCAGCAGCGGACGCTTGGAAGTCGCACCTACATTCCTGGGTCTGTATCTGATGGTGTTGTGCGCTGCGATACACTTTGCAGATGCAGAAGAAGCCATAAACGCTGGTCTCACACCTCAAGAACACGAGTCGCTACCAGCTACGCTCTTCACTGCAAGCAGAGCAGCATTATGGGCTAGCGATTACCTCGAAAACCACAACTTGAACAACCTTCAAACCATCGTGTTGATGGGCCTCTACTTGAACAACGTCAACGCTTCATCCACCCATCACTCGTTGCTTGGCGCTGCTATCAAGATTGCACAGACGCTTGGCTTGTCGAGACTCGGCGACGAAGACTCGCTGGGACAGGAGAGTTCGTCAGCAGCTGATGCCAGAGGATCCAAAAAGTTCAAGTGGGTCGGCATGTGGTCTTGCCGTATCACGCGTGAAGTTGGTCGCAGAGTCTGGTGGAACCTAGTACAACTCGACTGGTTCCTTGCTTCTTCTCACAACTTCAATTACAGCATACATCGTGAGTCTCGATTGCATGCAATTGATCGCGCTAAACTTGATAACAGCTAGTCAAAATAGATGCAGTCTCCCGATGCATATCGACGACGACGACCTGAGAGAAGGTCGCCAAGTGCAGTCGCAGCCGATGTCTGTGTACACTGGCATGACATATCAGCTGACGCGTTTGCGCATCTTGGAACCGGTGCGCGAGTATGTGGATGAGTTCAATGAGACGGGCCATATTACATTCGACTTTACAATGAAGCAAGACAAGAAGATCAAGAAGTTGATTGAAGATCTGCCCGAGTTCTACAGGATGCATTACGACGTGAAGCAACTGGGACTGTCTCCTGAAAAGCATCAAATATTCCTATGGGAGAGGACTCTCGTGAACTTGTCAGCACAGATGAGGCTAGTCAGGCTGCACCGTCCGTTCCTTTCCAAGGGCTACAGACACAAGAGCTACGAGCAGAGCAGAAAGACATGCGTGGAAGCTGCCAGAACTTCGCTGTCCGTCCTCAGACAAACTGACCGCAGTGGATTTTTGGAGAGATGGTGGATCTGCGCTTACTATGCATTCGCAAGTGCGATTGTTGTCTTCATTGATCTCATCCACGACGATCCTATGGGCTTCGACGCGGTGCAGAAACGCGAAGAGCTTCGCAGCGCACTCACGATGCTCAAGGGTGCTAGGTCGTGCAGCTCGGGTGCTGATCACTCAGCATCTCTTCTTGAAGGTTTGCTGGCCGAAGAGGTAAGGCAGAAACCAGATCTCAAGCGCAAGTTCGGCGAGGAGGGAGACCAAGGTATGCGAGACAGGTCGAGAGACTTGTCGATCCTTGTAAAGAAGCTGCTCGATGAGGGCCAGGCAGCTAAAGCTAGCTCGCCGTCGAGCTCGCACTCCACTCCTCATCACCTTCCTGAGGCGTCATATCATCCAAACAGTCTGCAGACGTACGCTATGGTGAACAATGACATGAACGTGGCGCAAGATAACATGAACAGAAAGGGCAATAATCAGGTCATTACAGACGATCTGCTCAAGTGCGTCTTCAAAGAAGGCAACCAGTATGACACTAGCATGTTCGGTGTACCTTCTGCCAACGTGGATCTTTCACAGCAACAGCAGCAGCAGCACAATCAGCAGCACAATCAGCAGCACAATCAGCAACAGCAAACACAGCAAACACAGCAAACACAGCAGCCAATCAACATAGACTTCAACAACCTCAATGCTAACTACTTGCCACAGACTAACGACATGTTCGCCAACAATAGTCTGCAGCTGAATATGGACCAGCTGTTTGACACGGGAGAGAACAACAGCTGGAACATCCTTGGAGGCAACTCTTTAAGTTATTTGTAAAACGTACCTGTACTTTGCCAATCCACTCTGCTTATTCGCCGACAATATAAAGCGCATATAAATGCAAGCATGAAATTTTATGGACATATTACAGAAGCGTAGACGTATCACGTGTGATTTATAAAACATAAGCTCTCAGTACTTCGAGGATGCCGAGACAGTGCTGACTTTGGAGGTAGATGAGGGTGTCGAAGACGTAGTGATCTTCGAGCGCAGGATTCTCGGTGTGGACGAAAGCGAAGACAATTTGGGTGATTTGAGTTGATTGAAGGTATTCGAAGGAGCAGACGACTGGGAATGCGATACCTTATGTCTATTCATCGGTGTCGGGTTCGAGATCATGCTCTTCTTGCTGTCGCTTGCTGTACCGTTAGGCAACTTGAACGTGTGTGCGTTTGACGTGGGCTGTGCCGTTGAAGGACGTCTAGAAGACTTGGTTGGGACTGGTGTGGGTTTCGGCATTGGCAAGCCTGTGATGAAGGGGTGGCGCAGTGCCGCGCTCGGTTTCATGCGTTTCTCTGGATCCCACAGCAGACACTTGGCGATGAAGTCGATGAAGGCTTCGTCGTCGCTCTTGAGCACCGATTGGATCGACTTGGAGCTTGGTCGCCGTCTGCGTCCTTTGCTGTTGATGACTGGCCGCGGTGCACCTGTGGAGTCTTGCGCGGTACGTTAGCATTGTGAGCTCTCTGGAATTCGGACCACGCACCAAAGAATATCTTGCGACGTGAACTCTTATCGACAATGTACTTGTCGGGCACGCCGAGCACCTCCATCAGACACGCCAACTGCTCCTGCTCGTTCTCGCCTGGGAAGATAGGATAGCCGGTAAAGAGCTCTACCAAGATGGCACCGAAACTCCACATGTCGATAGCAGCTGTATACTCCATGCCGAGTATAACCTCCGGTGACCGATAGAAACGCGACTGGATGTACGTGTACACTTGAGGTATTTGTCAGCAAATGCACAACAAACCGACCATACCTCACCTTTCTCATTCTCGAAACAGCTGCTGCCAAAGTCGATCACCTTGATGGAGGACTTGGCAGGGTGTCTCAACAGCACATTCTCCGGCTTGAGGTCGCAGTGGATGACGTTGTGCTGCTTCATGAGCACAAGCGAGTGCAGCATCTGGGCCGCGAAGCGCTTGATGAGGGCGGTGGTGAAGCCAGCGAAGCAATTAGCCTTGATGAGTTCGTAGAGGTTGATGCTGAGGAGTTCTGTAGCGATGCAGAGATGTCCGCGGAAGTTGAAGTGCTCCGTCTTCATGATGACGTTGTGCTTATTCTCAGGATCCTATTGGGCTGTGTTAGAACGCAACAATTGGAAATAAGCTTCACAACCCACCCAATCGACCAGCCTATCCAGGATCTTCACCTCCACCAAAGCCTGATGATGGAAGCGTTTCTTGTTGCGAATAATCTTAATTGCAACAGACTTGCCTGTCTTGTGATCGAGGCATTCCAAAACTTGGCCAAAAGAGCCTTTGCCGAGTGTATCCATGATCTCGTAGCGGTAGTTGAGGTGATCATGTTTGATAACGAGGTAGTCACCCCTATCGTCGTCATAGCCGTGGTTGCTGCTACTGCGCTCCTTGGTCGCCGGACGCTTCTTTGACGACTGGCCAACAAAGTAGATGTCTCTGAAGTTGTTAATCTCATTCTGCTCATACGGCGAGAGACTACTGCCGTACAGTGCCACAGCTTCGCGCGGCGACATGCGCGGTGTGGGATGTACGTCCTCAGGGAACGCCAGCATGGCTTCCAATTCTGACAGCTTGGCGCCCGCCGCCAATTTCCGAGCTTGTGATCTACGTATGTATGCCATCATCTCCTCATCTGCCACTACCTCGTCTTCGTTATTGCGCGGTGGACGCACCTTGGCAGTGAGCGGTGTGGCGCTGTTGGCGTGAGCGAGGCCGGTGGATGAGCGAGAAGAGACTGCTGGCGCGACGCTACGAATCTTAGGTGTCGTGTTCACTCCGTTACCATTTCTCGACGCGATACTAGATGAACTGACGCTGGTGGGTATGGACGTGTTGGCTTTGGCGTAAGTCGAGCTTTGGCGTGGCGTCTTGACGAGCGAGATGGTATTGTTTCTGTCTGTTTTATTTTGCTCCTCTTTCGCAATAGCGTTGACATTGTTATCGATAGCCATCTTGGACAATCTACGCGATTGGCTTTCCAAGAGCGATTTGTCTACCACGCGTTTGCGCATCTCGCGATTCGGATCTGTGCTTGTGTTCACAGCATCGCTCAAGTGGCTCATCGATCCGCTCGTCGACATTCTGCTCTTGGAGTTCACCGTGCTGACTGAGTTGACCGTGTGCACAGAAGTGTCGCTAACCTTCCTAGCCGTGTCTGTCAATGACGCCTTGCGGGTGATAGAAGACGGTGAGCGGGTCTGAGACTGCGTCTGCGCTCCAGTAGCACCTGGTGCGCGTACCGCAGACATTGATATCCTTGGTATGCGTGTCGGTGTCACCAGCTTCTGATCGCGCTTGCTATCTGGATGCAACGTCTCGTAACTAGACTGCGAGTTGGACTGTTGGAGGGTGCTTGAGTGAGGGAATGTTCGGTATGAGGGTGAATTAGTGGATTGTAATGTAGCGGTATTCTTGTCATTAGTGTCGTGCATTAAGTCTCTGACTGTTCTGGTCCGTGTTGCCGGTGATGCTTGAGGTGTAGCAGACTTCTCTTTCTCTTCCTTCTTATCCAAAAACTCGGATTTGATCTTAGGGACAGGCTCCGAGGGGAGATCAGCTGGGCCAGAGCCAGAACCCACAGATTTGCCTCTCCGTCTGCCCATGATAGCTGCACTCAAGCTGTTGCGACGCTGTCTGAAAGTCGACTGCTCGCTCCCTTGCTTGGTGTGCTTGTCTGACAGGTTATCCGACGAGATTGGCTTGCTACTTGAAAGCGACTTCCTTGAGGAGCTTGGTCTAAGCAGAGACGGGAAACCCAACCCCAACATGCTCTTTCTGTGAGAGGGTGTAGCTGTCGCCGACGAGCTTGAACCAGTCGTCCCGTTTGTACCAGCTGAAGACACAGAGTTGTGTGTCATATGCGTCTGCGAGATAGGCGGTACAGGCGGAGGTGTCTCGTCTAAAGCAGCGTGTCCGTTAATGTTTTGAGCAGAAGCTGATCGCCTGAAGAAGGGTATAGAGGATGGCGTCATTCTGCGCACTGTGGATTGACGCTTGGTTGCTGACTGAGGGAAGTTTATGCAGTTGGCCTGCGTTGGCGAGTAGTTGCTGTCCCTGCTCTCCATCTTCGGTCTGGATTTTGAAGAAGACATAGAGCTGTGCGACTCTTTCTTGTAAGCAGTTCTGTCAGACTTTGGTGGGGAGACTGCTGTTGTCTGTGAAGATGCTGAGGCTTGCGAGTGCAAGCCGTTGTCAAGAGTGTTGAGTGTGTTGAGATTGTTGAGAGCGTTGAGACCACCAATACCATCAACAGTGCTGTAATCCTTCGGTATCCGCGGTACAGGTGGTACATCCACGTCCTTATTGAAACCAAATTCGTCATTGTGGGACTGGATAGACGAAATTTCCGAGCTGGCGCTATTGCGTCTTGATCTGAGAGAGGAGAAAGAGGTTGAATCGCGAGAGGTAGATGGGCTTTCATTAGAAGTGGAGCTAATGGAAGCCGTTTTGATGGCCGGTGTTGATTTCCTGCGACTGTTGAGACTAGGCGCTGATTGGCCTGCACCTTGAAAGAAATGCTTGGCTTCAGCAGCGAATCTGCTTCCAACGCTCGATCTATTCTTGCGTTTCTCATCGGTCATGAAACCCTTTGAAGGTGGTGTACCTGGACGGGAATGTGATGATTTAGGACGAGAGGGCGTGCGTTGATGATCGCGGGAATGCTCAGATCTTTGACTATTCAACGCGCGTATAAAACCAGGCGAGCGCTGTGAAACGTCCGCGTCGACCATTGGGGGCTGATTTAGTCTGAGCGTGGAAGAGATGGTGTGTGTGGCTGGCGAAGGAGGGAGATGAGCGAATGATTTGCTTTTGTTCCTACGCATTGAATTCCTGTGCTGTATCGTAGACTCTATTTCGAATGCCTGCTTTGTCTGCTTAGATATTTTGGCATCAAACCGAGCAATCAACTCACGGGCAACTCAGGATCGAAGTCCATGGGATCGTTGAAATTGGCGTGTATTGGTACTTGATTGCGCTCGTGCGTATCTGCGTGCTGCTTTACGCGACCATTTGGGAGATTACTCGAGTTCATCGTGGATCGCTGTGATGGAGATGAGAATAGGAGATGGGTGATATACGCCTAACGCACGTAATCCACTGAATCATAAATGTGCGTTATTTTTCAATATTCGTTTCAAGCGTCTTGCTCGTCGTGGTGAAAGGCGGTTGGCGGCGGGTGTGAGGCTGAGAAATCAAAGATGCGCAAATAGCCCAAGACAGGGGATTGTGCGAGGTATAAGCTGAGGCTGGAATTATGTTACAAGAATAACGCTGCAATTACGCGTTTTGCATGGCGTGTGCGAGACATAAATATAAAGTACAAGTGGTATGCTGAGCTAGCTATCAGAAGCGGGCGATGGTGAACGCGATACAAAGCGATCTCCGTCCTCGTCTTGCTCGTTAGGCGCAGGAGATCCAGACGGAGATCTACTAACGTATCTTCCAGACTCGCCTGAGTTTGAGGCAGGGCTGGGAGATCTACTGATGTATCTCTCTTGATCGTCGTCACTGCCATCTCTCTCCTCCTCCTCGTCTCCAACGTCTAGCGGTGATTTGCGTTTAGGCAGGCCTTCAACTTCTTCGAGGACGTCTCTGCGCGTCAGTCTGGGTAGAATGATATCGCAGACACGCTCCTCAGTCAGTAGCTCGTCGATAAATTCGTCCATGTGCATGATGTGGTATCCGGAGTTATTCCTCAGCCGCAATTTCCTGTAATCCTGGAGCAGCGGTTCCAGTATATCGAACACTTCGTAGCTCTTGAAGCACAGCCGCGCGTACATGGCTGCCAGCGCTCGCAAGTACTTGAATTCCTCGGCTTGGAGGTACTCGAAGATGATTTCGCGCTCCGGTTGCAGCTGCAGTAGCTTCAGGAGGAGACACATGAACGGCAATGGCCTGAGGTTGCCGTAGACGCCGCCGATTGTCTGCATTTCGACGGCCTTATCAATTATGCTTTCAGCTGCGAGTGGTGAGCGATAACAGCGCGCTGCGAGATACACGCACCAGTCAAAGCAAAGCACTGCTCCTTCCAGAACGCAGACTCGTACACTCTCTGCCGTATAACATTCTCAATCAGGTGCTGCAACCACAGTCAGACCACAGCGACATGGAAAAGCACAAATTCACCTGGGGATTCCTTCCGTGCACGGACGACGCCTGCTTGAAGGTTTTGTTGGCCATTTTACACTTGGTCGTCGGTTGTCGACATTTTTTGGCTCGTCTCGTTATCACAATCAACTCGAGCAAAAATGTCATTCAGAGGCGGCGGTTTCCAAGGTGGTCGAGGCGGTAGAGGTGGTGCGTATGACTAGCGTGGCTGTGTTCCTCAGCTCACAAGTCGCAGGCTTCAGAGGTGGAAGACCTGGCGGCAACTTCCAACAAGGACCACCAGCAGAGGTATTAGGTGGGTTGAGTTGGTTATTGAGGCAGCAGTATTCTTACACTACGCTTAGAAATGGGTGAATTCCAACACGCAGTCGAATCTGACATGTTGTGCTCGTCTACGAACCCAAAGGTGCCATACTTCAACGCACCAATCTACCTCCAGAACAAGAACCAGATTGGAAAGGTGGACGAGATCCTCGGTCCTATCAACGAAGTCTACTTCACTATCAAAATGCAAGAAGGAATGGTCGCAACGTCTTTCAAGAAGGGCGACAAGGTCTACATCGGTTCGGATAAGCTGCTTCCACTCGAGAGATTCCTTCCTAAGCCAAAGACTGAGGGCGCTAAGGTTGCTAAGCCAGCTCGCGGCGGAAGAGGCGGTGCCAGAGGTGGTGCTAGAGGTGGATTTGGCGGTGGCAGAGGCAGAGGAGCACCAAGAGGTGGTGGTGGCTTCAGAGGTGGTGGCGGCAGAGGCGGTAAGTTGGCTGCTTTCCACACAATTTCAGGCTAATTTTCACAACAGGCTTCAGAGGCGGTAGAGGTCGTGGTGGATACTAGGATGCATGAGTATCACCTCGCAAACAAACCAAAAGTGATAATGTACCAATTCTCCTTTCATATTTATAATGTATCTCTCAAGCGGTAACTGTGATGACTTCATTCACAAATCTCAAGGAGTACGTCGATCCAGCCGGTGTATTCTGCCTCAACGTCGAAGACGAGAATGCCGTGAAGCAGCTGCTGGGCAGGACTGGCTCTGGCATTGGATTGCTCACATCTGACGCGGACGAGAACCTTTTGCTAAGTGTAGCGTTCGACCAGACGGTTAAGGTGAACAGCTTCAAGATTGGGCACTCAGAGCTCGAATACGCGCCCAAGGAAATCAAAGTATTCATTAACACCCCGGAGCTGGATTTTGATAAGGCGGAGGAAGACCTAGAGACGCCTAAAGGAGACGCTATGGCGGTGCTGACGCTCAGTGAGAAGCAAGCAGTCGGAGAGGAGAGTATTTCGCTGCGATTTGTGCGCTTTCAAGCCGTGAACTCGATCCAAGTGTACGTGAAGTCCAATCACGGCGGTGGAGACGTTGTGAGTAGAGATCTGTCAACAGCGATCCTCACAACTAACGCATCTCCAGACCAAGATCAGCCAAGTCGATTTCTACGGCCAGAGTGTCCATACGACGAAGATGGGCAATTTCGGTAAGGACGAGGAGTAGAATGAGTGTTTAGCTGTATATGTATTATGAATTTATGCCCAATCCACAATTTATTCCTCCTTGTACTCCATCTCTTTGTCTTCTTGGTTCGCTACCACCATCTACGAGATGTCGACCGAGTACAGACACGACAGAGACGACAGAGATGACAGAGACGGCAGATACGACAGAGATGATGCATACGGCACCAGGAAGCGTTCCCGCTCTCGCTCGCCTTCCGATCGCTCCACGAAGCGTACAAAGGAGGAAGAACCGTACTTAGTTCTGCGCTGCCTGATCGACACGCGCGACGCCGCCGTCGTGATAGGTCGAGGCGGTGAGAACGTGGCTCGTATTCGTCAGAATGCGGGTACGAAGATCAACGTCTCCAATTCGATTCCCGGTAATCCAGAACGAGTAGTGACTATATCAGGCACCCTCGATGCCGTATCCAAAGCCTATGGGCTTCTAGTGCGCACTCTCAACGACGAGGACTTCAATACACCTTCTGTCCCAGGCAGCAAGGCGGTCACGCTTCGCTTCACTGTTCCTGATATGAAGATGGGTTTCGTTATAGGCAGGAGCGGTGCGAAAATAAAGGACATCCAAGAGGCGTCTGGCGCTAAGCTTAGCACCTCCGACCACATTCTTCCAGGTTCGACTGAACGCGTGCTGTCCATTGACGGCGTTGCTGATGCTATCCACATTGCTGTTTACCACGTCGGCGCAATTCTGTGGGTGTTAGTGCTCAGAGGAAACGAGATCTGACCAACGCCCAAGCGCCGACGAGACTGCCGTGCCCTCCAGAGAGAGAGGTCGCAGAAGGCCATCCTACTCCAGCTCATACGGTCCGCCATCGACGAGCCACCAGGGCTACTCTAGCGCACCCTCATACACATCAGCGCTGCCGTCTGGCGGTGGTGGTGGCTACATAGCACCTCCAAGCGCAGACACGACATCGCAGAAGATCTACGTGCCCAACCACTTAGTAGGAGGTGTGTGATTTGCTTTTCAACGCCACTTAGCAACTCACACAAGCAGGTCTGATTGGCAAGGGTGGATCCAAGATCAACGAGATCCGCTATCTCTCGCAATGTTCAGTCAAGATTCTCGAACGCGGTGAGATGGACCAAGGTGCTGCGCCAGACGAGCGGCTGGTAGTAATCACTGGTGCGCCAGTCGGTATACAGCTTGCCATACAGCTGCTTTCAGAGGTGAGTCCCATATTTGAGAAGGCGACTGAGTGTGTGTGTGCAGTGCAAATCCGCCGTCCCACTCTAGCCTCGCCTCGTCCGACACACAGAACACATTCTTAGCCACCCACCAGCGCATTGAGAAGGAAAAAGAGAGAGACAGCTACTACCGCGGAGGCGCTCGACCCCGCAGTCCGATGGGTGATGAAGAGTATCGCAGAGCTCCTACCCCGCCCCTCTAGAGGCTCAGCAACGCCATCTACACGCACATGCAACACTCTGACGCATTGAACACACCCAACATCACCAGCATTTAGACCATTCTGCAACAAACACAACCTTACTGAATCGAGTTGACTCAAACGATGCAATATTACTGGCCTACACACAGACTCACAAAGAGTGTTACAACACTTCTTATCTTCTTATGACCTACAACCTCCCTCTATCTCGTTCTGTTAATTGATCCTTTTGTCCTCTTCACCGATGAGCCGCGTCTATCCCCTTCTCCTCCTTGTCTTTGTCTTTGTCCTTGCTGACGAGAAACAAATGCGAGCAGTCTAGATTAGGTATCTGCTCCGCCGTTTCTGACAAGTTGAGTTTCTGAGTATGGTTTGTAGCAGTCTGGAGTAGATATAGATGAAAAAACGTTGACTGGACATTAAGTTTGTCTGCGAGCAAGTCCAAGACTCTGCCCATGCTGAGTGACTGGAGCAGTGATGTGAGAAGTGCGTTATGCTGCCAAAGGCGTGCGCACCTTTCCAAAATAAAAGAAACTGCACTGCTTCACATCCACCTCCGCAGAGAAAGAGACAGAGACATGCACGCGCTGGGACGTGTCGAGGACGTCGCGTAGTGGTTTAGCATTCATGCGCGTCTTCATCGCCAGCAAGCGAGTATCTGGCTGTTTGGTGCGCCTCTTCTCGGCGGCAGGCTTAGAGCCACCGAAGCGCGCCCTGATAGCGTCCAATTTCGATGCTTGGTGAGAGTTGATAGTCGACTTCTTGTGCGTCTGCAGCGGCGTTGCTGCGTGGCGGTGTGCTAGGCAGTAGACGCTATCGTCGAACGCCTCTTCTGAGCAGGAATCTACCTCACAAGCCCGTTTCACCCTCTTGACACTATCTGCCGCCTTACCACCGCTAGTCTGCCGCTGGCAGCATTCAAATACTGCGCTGCGATGCTGCGAACAGTACCGCGAATGGCATTTGCTGCATTCGTGCACTAAGTAGTCGATAGCAGAGCACGTGGGCTGCACAGAGTTACTGTTACGCTCAGGCTACGTATCGTAACGCGCAGTACCCACTATGCTGCACTTGCTGCCTATATCGAGCAGTCCCTCTTCTGGCATATCGCGGTCGTGATCAAGGTGTTAGAATGCGTCAATGGTTGTTTATTATGGTGTGACAGAATGAGTGTGTCTGCTCTGTTTTACAATTATAGTCTAATGTAGCTGTGATCCCGAATAATGGAAGAGATAAGACGTGGTATCGCGAAAGCAAATAAATAAGATGGATGAAATGTACGCAATGTGCTTCGTAACACTCCTCACTCACTCCTCCTTCTTCTCCACCACCCGCTTGCTCTTTACATCCGACCTGTTGAGGCGCGTACCGAAGACGTCGTCCCAATGCACGAAGAAGGGCTGCGAGAAGTTGTACTTGAGTCCGAAATGCTGGTGGTGAATGTCGTGGTAGTCAGAGGTGTTGGTGAACAAGTATCTGAACGGATCGAATGGGTATTGAGCGCCAGCGTGGTCGTAGCAAGTCCTGCAGGGTGTGAGAAACGGTAAGAAAAAGAGCACAGCGTCGCAACTCACTTGTACGTCGAGAACACGAACAGGAAGATGGCCTGTCTAGTAGTCATGAAGCTGGCAGTGTGCGCTAGGAGAGCGCCACAAGTGTCGAGCAAGAAACCTTCGATGGGGTGGTTGTACAGTGCACCGAATGCGTAAGGGACGTATAGCCTGTGGTGCACTGAGTGAATGTGTCTGTAGAGGAACTTGTTCATGTGGAACAGGCGGTGGAGGAAGTACTGGTGCGTGTCCATGATGAAGCAAGCCCAGCCGAATTGGAGTGCTGGGATGAGCCACCAGTAAGTGAATTGGGTGATCTGAGCGCCGTATTTCGACAGTACAGACGAAGTCAGCGATGGACCCAGTGCCAGGTTGATGAAGAGGGTGATGTAGCCACTGTACGTTCCCATCGCCCGAAGATGCTGTTTCTCGGACATGAACTCATCCTCGTCATCAAGCGCTACAATACCGAGCGCAGTCTGCACGACCTGCTGCACCAGCACGGCTTTTATCACCTGACTGACCGTCACCTTGTTCTTGGATGTGAGCTCAGAGGGCGGATGCAGCCGGTACTTGTCGAGTGAGGAAACCTGATCTAGGCAGTGAAAGAAGAGTGAGAATGCCCAGTACGCCACTATCGGCGCTAGCAGCGACGTCGTTTTATCAGATAAAGCGGTAAAGAGTTGAGGTGAAGGAGTGTAGTAGAACGGATAAGAGACCGTCTTTGGTAAAATGCTGTAATTTGGTGCGTTCAGCTCGCTTAAGTAGTTTACCGTATAATTGCTCATGACGGTCTGTGTTCAACCGATATCGAAATTTGATAGCCACACATTTCGATTCCATCCTTGACGACCATCAATGAATTCAAAATTATTGCAACCGCTGCAGTCGCTGAGGCTGTATTCTACGTCGATTGACAAGCTCTCCAGTTTCGGCGTTATCCACAAGTCAAAGCGTCTGGGACGAGGCCGGTCTTCCAACAAGGGTAAAACTTCTGGCAGGGGACAGAACGGACAGAAGAGCAGAGGAGATGGAAAAGTAGCGCCGTGGTTCGAGGGTGGTCAGACCCCGCTCACCAAGCGTTTCCCTAAGACGGGATTCCACAACTACAACCAGAACAACTACGCTACCATGCCGCTGTCGAGGCTGGCGCAGTGGATACATCAGCGCAGGATAGATCCAAGCCAGACCATCACAATCAGGGATATCGTGAACTCCAACCTCGTTCACGGCTTGTCCAAGCAGAACGGCGTCAAGATCTTATCAGACGTGAGTTGGGCGTTTTGAGAGGGCACAAGCAATTCTGATACGCTCTACACAGCTCAATCCAACGACGCAGCTCCCGCCAGTGCACATTGAGGCGTCCTCGGCGTCGAAAACAGCCATTGAAGCTATAGAGGCAGCAGGCGGATCATTCACCTACAAGTACTTCAACAAGCTCTCGCTCAGACAGCACCTGCAGCCGCACAAGTTCCCTACACCCGTCAAGGAAGCTGCGCCAACCAAGAAGTCTGATATTCTGTACTACGAGCGCGCCAACAAGGCCATGGCGGACAGAGCGAGCAAACGGGCAGCCGAGTTGAGTTAGAAGAGTGGAATAAGAACATGTATACATTTACGCCTCCTTGTCGCCGTCTGCTGAGTCTGCTGGTACCTGTCTAAGTGTAGCAAACGACTGTCTCTTGTTACTTCTGTCCTCAAGCGATGGGTTTGGTCCGAGGCCTGCAGTGAAGGAGCCTCCAGCAGCCTGGAACGCGCCCATCAGTGCACCGAACAACAAACATCCACCAGCAGCCGCAGGAAGGCTTTTAGCTGTGTTGGGTTAATTGGGCGGTAACAGAAATTGGAAGACAACCACCCACATCTAGCACCTATCAATGATCCTGCTGCACAACCACCCGCCGCGCTGCTGATTGCGTCTTGATCGCCCCTCACGTTGGACACGGCTGTCTCGGTGAATGCAAATGTAGCGCCAACGGCAGCGAAATAGGAGATGGTAGAGCCAGTGCGAGTAAATACACCCATAGCACCCTTGTTGTGCGTTTCAAGCGCATTCCTCACCGTCGACACGAGGAAGCCAACGCCAGTACCACCAATGGCTCCCTGGCCAGCCAATTGGAGTGCAGGTGTTGGATGGAAGCCAGCTGAGGGCATGTCAAAGATATTTCCTGCGTTGGAGCGCCATGCTCACTCTCTTTCAAAGGCATTTGTGGTGGTCGAGATGAAAGAAGCGCTTGAGCGAATGCGGGTGAATTGAGTATCACAGGAGCGTGAGGCGGTGGGAGAGGCGTAGTATCGTTTACACCGCCTCATCTACTGCATCTCTCACAATCTCTTGCTCTCTGATTGGATCGTTACTTGTGACGCTATTTGCATATGGCAAGGCAAGCGATGGTGCGGAGATGTCAGCGAACGCAGTGGCTCAGCTCATCTCCGCTTATCGTTCATGCTCGAGATGGCACGAAACGAGTAGCACCAGCACTGCAGCAAAGGCAGCGGAGGGGTGAGCGAGCCGGGGAGCACACATATCTAGTATATGATTCATAGAGCAGCCACATTTACTCTGCTTACTAATCTGTGGCGACGACCTCTTTCGGGCGGTCGATTGATAATCGCATCTTGATTTCGAACAGCCATGTCGACAACGACGACGACAACGACGGCGACGACGATCGCGAATCCAAAGCCAGACCAGCCAGACAACGCGCCTGAGCATTGTCCGGGCACTGAATCCACAGACGCAGGCAAAGCATCTGCATGCGAGGGCTGTCCGAACCAGACGACATGTCAGACGGCGCCCAAGGGTCCTGATCCTGATCTGCCCATTATCAAAGCGCGCATGGCGAACATCAAGCACAAGATCATGATTCTCAGCGGTAAAGGTGGTGTCGGCAAGTCGACATTCACGTCGCAGCTGAGCTGGGCCATGTCCGGGGATGAGAGTAAGGAGGTCGGTATTATGGATGTAGATATCTGCGGACCATCTATCCCTACCGTTATGGGTCTCGTAGGTGAGACTGTCCACCACAGCGCTAGTGGCTGGTCACCTGTCTATGTGCAGGACAATCTGGGCGTCATGTCTATAGGATTTTTGCTGCCGGATGAGAGGAACGCTGTTATTTGGAGAGGTCCAAAGAAGAATGGTCTCATTAAGCAGTTCCTTAAGGACGTGGACTGGGGTGAGAATATGGACTATCTGCTCGTGGATACCCCTCCAGGTACCTCGGACGAGCATCTCAGCTGCGTCAACTACCTCAAGGAGTCGGGCATTGACGGTGCTGTTCTTATCACCACGCCACAGGAAGTCGCGCTGCAGGATGTCAGGAAGGAGATCGACTTCTGCAGAAAGACCAACATACCGATCCTCGGCATTGTCGAGAACATGAGCGGCTTCGTTTGTCCAAGCTGTAAGGGCGAGAGCGAGATCTTTGCGGCTAGCACAGGTGGCGCGCAAGCTCTGGCAGACGAGCTCGGATTGGACCTTCTTGGAAAGGTGCCACTCGATCCTCGTATAGGACAGAGTGCGGACTATGGTCTCAACTTCCTCGACGAGTACCCAGACTCGCCAGCGACGACCGCGTACCTCGACATCATAGACAGTGGGTGAAATGGTCGTCTCCATCGTCTTAGCTAACTTCGCCCAAGAAATCACAAAGAAAGTAGAGCAACACTAGACAACATATCACGAGCATTCACAGGTGTACTATTAGGAATAAGTTATGCATATCATTAGGATTCTATATATCAGCAGCGACCACACTACATCACTTCCTTCTCTCAGCCCTCCACTTGAACACTCTGGCTTTGCCCTCGCGGCCTTCTTGCTCGCCGGCGTCGATGTCCATCTGCTGGCCCTTCTCCAGCTTCTGCTTTGCACCTTTACCCATGAGTGCCTTTGTCAGTTCGAGTTCGCGTGCTGCCCTGTCCAGCGCGTCCTGTCTGAACACTCTCTGAGTGAGCTCGTTGAGCGTCTTCTTCAGCTGTGTCTTGTGCGTCTGTGTTAGCAGGAATATGTGCTACCAGGTGACACACACCTCTCCTACGACCTCATCGTCGAAGCCATCATTACCGTCTACCGCATCAGCGTCCTCCTCTACAGCCGACGCCTCCTTCTTCTTTGAGCGCTTCTTGTCCTTCTTGCTCAGCTTCCAGCCGAGGTCTACCTCCTCGTCCTGCCCGCTGCTGTCGCTCTGAGGCGCTGGCTGGGATGGTGCAGCGTATGCTGCAGAGTGTGAGGCCAGCTAACATGGCAAAAGAATCCAACGTACGCTCTTTGCCATCCGTGAACACGATATGGGGTACGGAGCCAGCGGCTGAGCGTTTGAGCGCCTTCTTGGAGAGATCTGACGGCACGAGTGCGCACTGCTTGAGTGCGTACGACTCGAATTCGTCGAGCCCGATATCCATCCTGTACTCCTCGTCTGCAAGTTTCTTGATATCGGCGAGACTGCTAAGATTAGCTACGAGTCTGTCGATGCGCTGGAGTGTGGTGTGAGCTATTACATGGCATACACAGCATCTTCACACCTTCTGATTGATAGCTCGCTGCATGTAGATATAGCCATTATCCTGGGTCTTGAGCACCTTGACGAGCTCATTAGGTAGAGGAGCATTACCTCTATCCTGAAAATGCTGTCCTTTCTAATGTATACTGCTGTCAGCATCCCTCTATATCTCTCCAATCGATTCTCACCTGCGTCTTCTTCCCAATCATGCCAAAGTAGAATTCATCCTTGTTGCGCAACTCAGCCTTCTGCCTCAGCTTCGTCAACCTGTCCTGCTTGCTGTGGTAGTCGCGCGCACGCTTGACGTAGTCCTTGTGTTTTTCGAGGAAACCGAGCTTCTGCCTGTGCAGCGGCTGCGAACGCTCCTTATGGTTGCGACGCCTGAATGCATTCCTGATGCTGGCTTCTGGCTGGTGCGTGCGTCAGTGTGCCATCTCTGTATCTCTACTTGTTGCTTCTCACCATGATGGAAGTCGGTTGATAAGGATGAGATGGAGTGCAAGGAGAGTGTGTATTCTAATTATTATTGATTATTAGCCCACAAATATCTTATCTCCCCGCTCCTCCCTCTTAAACCTCCTCCACCACGGTTATCGCCAGATGAACAGGCTCAGAGACCATCTACCTGAATCTCCGTCGAGAAGACCATTGAAGCAACAGCGGAATTCACTCAGCGCGCGTCGTACATCGAAGATCTCTAAGAATGAATCACCAGAGTCACCATCTAAGCCACCATTAGCAAGTGACTCTGAATTCCAGCACGCGTTCGCGAGGGCTGTGACCAGAGCAGCCAAGAGATGTACAGGCGACGTGTCTGCAGATAACCCAGTCATACAGTGGTCAGAGAGCGCGGCAGTGGTGCAGGCTGCGCGGGTACTGGGCTTGCATGTGCCGAGAAGGACAGAGACATGGGCCGCGCGCAGAGAAGATCTGTCAGATGCCTTTAAAGTGTTGGAGGAGCATAGACAGAAGGAGCGTGAGCGTCAGCAGCAGCGTGAGCGTCAGCAGCAGCAGTGGCTGCAGCGGCGCGTACAAGCTAAGTCAATCGACGATGAGGAGAGCGAGGCCGAGGCAGACGAGGAGGAATACCGCTAGTAGCTGGTTGTTGACAGATATTCTTCAAGCGATGATCTGCGTAGCCAGTGTACATCTCTGCTGAGCTCATAGTGAGGGTTGTCGCTGATATCACCTCGAGATACCTTCACTTAGATGGATAATATACGCTGTACATCTATCTCCTTGATGCACCACACTACATACACTATACGCTACCAAAATTTACTCTGCATTTTGTCATCTCTGTCTTGGTCGACGCTGTGTTATCGACTCGCGCCATGGCACAAAGCAGCAGCCAGAGCAGCGGGAGCAGCAAGAGCGCTGAGGAGATGACAGACAGGGAGCTGAAGGAGGGGATTTCAATGATGGAAGCAGAGCTGGGGTGAGTGTGTTGGTGGTGTAGAAATGAATTGTTAAGCAGCAGTAACAGCGGGAGTGAGGAAGCTGAGAGGGTGCGCAAGGAGTACATCAGCAAGCTGGAGGAGTACAACTACTTTAAGGATATTGGACAGGTGGGTTTCGTGTATCTTTAAAGCGCCCAATAACGCCATCTTAGATGCTGATTGGGAGAATCGCAGACAAGACGGGTAAATCGATGAAGGAGGTGTACAAGGAGCTGGACATTGAGGATGACTGAGCAATTTCTATAAAGGTACACAACAAGAAACCACTTTAAGCGCTCAAGTAGCCCTTGTTTTGGAGGTACTCAGTGATGATTCTAACGCTGCCCTCGACGTCATGCTCATCCGTCTTGATGTGCAACTCAGCCTTTTCTGGTGCTTCGTAAGGTGCGGTAATACCGGTGAATTCCTTAATTTCTCCAGATCTAGCCTTCTTGTACAAACCCTTAGGATCTCTTTGTTCAACGACGCTGAGTGGTGCATCTACGTATACCTCAATGAATGGCAATCCTTGTGCTTCGTGGAGTTGTCTCGCGAAATCTCTGTCCTTCTTGTATGGGCTGATGAAGGAAGTGATTGTGAGTGCGGCAGACGATGCAAAGAGCTTGGAGACCTCTCCAATTCTTCTGATGTTCTCCTCTCTGTCTTTCTCAGAGAAACCGAGATCCTTGTTCAGTCCGAATCTGATGTTGTCGCCGTCGAGTCTGAATGCTGACTTGCGGAGATGGAGAAGGTGCTGCTCGAGTGCGGTAGCGATGGTGGACTGTTGATGGTATTTAGTGGGGAGTGTTGTGAAGCAAGCTACTAACTCACCTTTCCAGAAGCAGACAATCCAGTGAGCCAGATGGTCAGTCCTTGCTGTCCGAGGAGCTGCTGTCTCTCTTGTTGGCTGACGGTGCCTTCGTGGAATGTCTGAGTGGTGTTAGGAGGGTGTATGATCACAATTGAACGCATTTCCCGCTCACGATGTTGGTAGCCATTTGGTTGTGACAGTTGACGTTAGAGAAGAGGGATTGATTGAGTGGATGAGATTACTGTGCAAAAGGGATATCTTCTAGCTGCCATGTCATTGCTCCATCGTTAATGCTCCATTATTGATTTGCTATTGTTGTAGACATGATGTGATGCTCTGAAACAGGTAAACAAGGCAGGCGTGTATTGCGCATAGAACAAGGTGGCTCTTATCTCCACCCTTTGTGTCTTTATCACACCTACGTGTGACCCGTCTGTGACGTCCCCAATGTGATTGTGATTGTGATTGAGGGTGCTGATAAGTACCTTACCTGCAACGGCTCAACTGTTTGCGATCATTCTCATTCTTTGAAAGCAACGATACCCATGTCAGAAGATGAACTCAGAGCATTTATAAACGAAACTCGTTCGCTCCTTCCTTCGCCCGAAGAAGCCAGAGAACTGGACAGACGAATCGCTAGAAGCTGGGAAAAGGATGAGAATGGGCTGCCAGTCAACAGACTCCAAAGCGAGATGAGAAAGCAGATGATCTGCAGAAGTAGAAAGATTTCACATGAAGAGTTCGATGCTGAGAAGGCGGTAATGTCAGAGCAGTACAGGGACGGTGAGGACCTAAACCTATCACCCGAAGCCACGAGAGCTGCGGCTGATAAGTTGAAGAACCCGAATCTCGCTGATGAGGAGTATGGTGGACCGGGACTCGAGGAATACATTGCAAATCTCGACAAGGAGGATGCTGCTGAGTCTTCTAAGCACTCGTCGTCTAAGCACTCTCCAAATGCTTAATTGTCTTGCATGAATGAATGTACAAATAATAATGTATTTATCTTCACATACTGTCATTTAGAATTTGCCGTAATCTCATTACGATATCGCTGCTCGCTCGATAGCAATCCTTCGTTACCGTCATGTTGGTGTTACCGGGACAGCCCGTGAGCGATAATGTAGACAGCATAAAGCGGACAGAGGGAGTGTACAGCCGGAGTGACAAGCTGATATCGTCGGTGGTAGGAGAATTGAGCAAGAGCGAAGACGTGAGTAGATGAGCACAAGAAGGAGTACGCTGACTGAGATACCACAGCAAGTGAGGGTGGAGAGTGCACACAAGAACTCGCAGCCGCTGCCAGAGATAGACAGCGAGGTGCTAGCGACGGTGGTGCGGCTGAACAGCAAGCAGGCGACGCTGAATCTGGACGTGATAGACGGTGTGCCGTGCACGAACAACTCACAAGACAGCAATTTCCAAGGTATCCTGCGTAGCCAGGATGTGAGGCAGACAGACAAGGACAGAGTCAAAATGTACAACTGCGTTAGACCAGGCGATATAGTGAGAGCGGTGATCATCAGCTTGGGTGACGCTCGCAATTACTACCTCAGCACAGCTAAGAACGAGTACGGAGTCGTCTTCGCTACTTCCCAAGACGGTAATCAAATGATTCCCGTAGATTGGGAGACTATGAAAGACGAGCACACAGGTAACACTGAACATCGCAAATGCGCTAAGCCTACACCTGTTTGAATTACTCTTTTTGCTATTGTATATGTACAAGAAATTGATTTGAAAATTTTGACAAATTATTATATCTTTGATTGTTCGTTCGGGTATAGTTATAAACTTGATGTGCAACTGACTACTGTGATGAGAATGACTTATGCAATGGTTCGGATAGTGTGATTGTCGATGCTCTCAAGAACTCTTCCCTCTGTGAAGGCAGAGGCTGATTCATGTTGTGCGAGTGTCTGCGGGAATTGTTGTTAATGTACATTGAGCGTGGCTTTGATGGAGGGTTGAATGATTTGTGTGAGGCTGATTCGACGGTTTCTTGTGGTGGTGGTGGTGGTGAAGTTTGTGAAGGCGGTGGTTGTGGTGGTTCCGATGGCGGTGCACTCGGTGCAGCTGACACAGCTGACACAGCTGATGCCGCTGGTGCCGCTTGCTGAGGTGTCATCATAGCCTTGATTTTACCCATCAAGCCATCCAAAGCGTCGATCTGCTGTGCATTTAGTTAGCACTGAGTCTGTTAATCACTCAAAGACTACCTCACATTCTTCTGATTAGCGTGATTAACGCCGCCGCCGCCGCCACCGCCATGGCTACCCGCACTCTGATAATGACCACCGGCGTGAATAGTCTTGGTATACGCAGATCGCGGCACCTTTACGCGAATCTTATCGAACTTGTAGTTAGTGGCTGACGACGGTGGGTAGAAGGGTATCTTAGTAGTGATAGGCTGAGGCTTGCTCGGTAAAGTGGAGGGAACCTTGACCTTTGGTTTACGCCACGGCGGCGGAGAAGACGGTTGGTGTGTCTGCAGGAGCTGTCTGGCTTCTATACGCGCTGTCCATGGATTGTAAGCTGGGATGTTTGGATTGCGCGTCAGTATAGATTTCTGTGGCGGCTGAGGCGGAGAACTGCGTAAGGCCTGTTCTCTCTGTCTCTCTCTTTCGAGCTGCTGCTGTCTAGCAAGCGCGGTCTGTTGATGCGTGATATGCTGCTCCCTAGCTAACCTGTCTGCCAACTCAGAAGCCTTTTTCTGGGCTCTGTGCTGCGCCTCCAATCTCTCATTCTCCTCCTGCTCTCTACGCTCTTTGGCTCTAATAGCGGCAAGATGCATCTCGTCTGTCTGATCTGGCTGGTCGACGAGAACGAGATCATCCTCCTCATCAATCTCGTCCCAGTGCTTGAGCTGGTTGAGCTGCTTCCACGTCGACTGCTGGCTCACTTTGCCCGTCAGTAGCTTTGGCGGTGTGGGAGCAGCGTCGTTGCCAGGCTTGGAGGTATTAGACAGGAATTTCTTATTGAGGTTAAGCGGCTTGAAGTTGTTCTTATTGTTTATTTTGCTGTCCTTGTCCATTTACGCTGATTTACGATTATTTTATCGCTCCCAATTTCAATTTCAAGCTCGTGCCAGTCAATGTCAAGGTTGGACAGCAGCACTCAGTCACGATATTCAGAAATTTTATATTTTGTTTTAGACGGGCTCACACAATGTCAGAAAAGAAAGTCATCGCCTCAGACGCACTCAGAGCGCAAGCAGCCGTGCAGCAGTCCAAGATCGACAAGCTCAAGTTGGAGCAATCGGCGACTCCAGACATACGCTCAGAGGAGCAGAAGAGGAAGGAGATAGACAGCAGCATACAGGAGGTGCTCAAGGAGAAGAGCAAGCTCGACGGCAGCCTCGAGGAGGAGAAGCTCAAGGAGCAGTACCTCAAGGAGCAGACCCAGAATGTCAAGTCTGAGTCCACAGGCCACATTAAACAGACCGAGAATACGCAGAAGAAGAATCTTGAAAGCGAAGGCGGCACTCTCAAGAACAAAACCAAGTCAAACGCTCCAAAATACAATCTCAAGACTCCAAAGGGTACCAAGGACTGGTCTCCACTCGAAATGTCCGTTAGAGAGCACATATTCAGCACCATCACCGAGGTTTTCAAGAAGCACGGCGGCGTCACCATCGATACCCCTGTCTTTGAGCTCAAGGAGATCCTCGCGGGCAAGTACGGAGAAGACTCCAAGCTCATCTACGACTTGCAGGATCAAGGCGGTGAGATCTGTAGTCTCAGATACGACCTCACTGTTCCATTCGCGAGATACCTCGCAGCCAACTCTACGTCATCCATCAAGCGCTACCACATCGCAAAGGTGTACAGAAGAGACCAGCCAGCGATGACCAAGGGTAGAATGAGAGAGTTCTACCAGTGCGATTTCGACATTGCTGGCTCCTTCGATCCAATGATCCCTGACTCGGAAGTCCTCGCTATCCTCGCAGAGACTCTCACCAAGCTCGACGTCGGTCCATTCACCATCAAGCTCAACCACAGAAAGATCCTCGATGGTATCTTTGAGATCTCGGGCGTTCCACAGGACAAGATCCGCACTATTTCCTCAGCTGTCGACAAGCTCGACAAGCTGCCATGGGAAGAAGTCAAGAAAGAGATGACCGACGAGAAGGGCTTGGATGGCGACGTTGCCGACAGGATTGGCGAGTACGTCAAGCTCTCAGGCAGCAGAGACTTGCTCGAGAAGCTCAAGGCTGACTCCAAGATGCAATCAAACGACAGCGCCAAGAAGGGTATCGAGGAGATGGAAGTGCTTTTCAACTACCTCGAAATCTTTGGCGTGCTTCCTCAACTCTCATTCGACTTGAGCTTGGCGCGTGGATTGGACTACTACACTGGCGTCATCTACGAAGCTGTCGTTGAGGGCTCGAGAGCACCTACGCTCGCTCCAGCAGCCACTGCCGCTCCTGCTGGCTCAAAGATTCAGCCAAAGGGTGTCACACACACTGGCACTAAGCAGGGCTCTAAGGACGCAGAGCTGAAGCACGAGTCTGACATTGATGAGTCTCAGATCGGAGTTGGCTCTATCGCTGCTGGCGGTAGATACGACGAGCTCGTCGGTATGTTTGCTGGTGGTGCTGCCAAGGATCAGATCCCTTGCGTTGGTGTGTCCATCGGTGTCGAAAGAGTCTTCTCCATCTTGATGCAGAAGATTCAGTCAGAGCAGCAGGCCTCAAGAGCCAAGCAGACTGAGGTCTACGTTATGGCTATTGGCGATGGTTTGCTCGCTGAGCGTATGCAGATTGCCAAGCAGTTGTGGGACAACAACATTAAGGTGGGTGTATGTCAACTACCATGAAGTAGCTTCCTTACGCCCAAACTAGGCCGAGTTCTTCTACAAATCCAAGCCAAAGCTTCCAAAGCAATTCGAAGTGGTCGATAAGGAACAAATCCCATTCGGACTGCTGCTCGCTCCTCGCGAGTGGGCTGAGGGACAAGTGAGAGTGAAGGAGCAGAGGGGCAAGGAAGAAGGTGGTGGAAATGGCGATCTCATCAAGATAGATGATTTGATTCCAGAGTTGTCTAAGCGTATATCCGAATGGAAGAAGAACGAAGGATTCTAGACGATGAATGGGGAGTGTATACTATATCTGTTGAACAATGACAATTTCGAACAACTCTTTTTTATTTTTGCACTTGATTTTTTCGCGTCTGTGCTGTATGAGCTGATCTCGCTATCTTCCGTCTTCGAGGACGAAAAAACAGAAAATAATGTCAGCAGCGGATAAGCAGCAAGCCAGAGAGAAATTCCAAGCTGTATTCAGCAAAATATCACAGGAATGCTTGCAGTATCTCAAGGACAATGAAATGCCAGCTGAGGCAGTCAAATGGTTCGATGACAACCTGCAATACAACACTCCAGGCGGTAAACTCAACCGCGGCATGAGTGTTGTCGATACCTACTCCATCTTGAAGGGTGGTAAAATATCCGAGGAGGAGTACGAGAGAGCAGCCATTCTCGGTTGGTGTGTTGAGTTGGTGGGTTTGAAGCAGAAGCAGTAAAGCACACACTGAACGCAACAACAGCTCCAAGCATACTTTTTGGTTGCGGATGACATGATGGATGGCTCAATCACCAGAAGAGGCCAGCCTTGCTGGTACAGACAGCCGCAGATCGGCAACATTGCCATCAACGACGCTTTCATGCTGGAAGCTGCGATATACCACATTCTGAAGCTGCACTTCAAGAAGGACAGCTACTACGTGCACCTCCTTGAGCTCTTCCACGATGTCACGTTCAAGACTGAGCTCGGTCAGTTGGTCGATCTCATCACTGCGGACGAGGAGAAAGTTGATCTGGACAAGTTCAGCCTCGATAAGCATCACTACATCGTCGTGTACAAGACGGCATTCTACTCTTTCTACTTGCCAGTCGCGTTGGCTATGTTCATGGCTGGACTGAGCGACGACAGTCTCCACCAGAACGCACTCGACGTGCTCATCCCACTCGGTGAATACTTCCAGGTGCAGGACGACTACCTCGACGCCTTTGGAAAGCCAGAGCAGATTGGCAAGATCGGTACTGATATCGAAGACAACAAGTGCAGCTGGTGCGTATGTATTGCGTTACAATTGGCGAATGCGGAGCAAAAGAAGCTGCTTGATGACAATTATGGTCGTAAGAACCCAGACCAAGCTAACAGAATTAAGACTCTGTATGCAGAATTGGAAATTGAGAACAAATTCAAGTCGTACGAGAAGGAGGCTCATGACAGGATAGTCAGCTTGATTGAAAAGGTTGATGAGAAGTCTGGTATGCGTAAGGAAGTGTACTACGCCTTCCTGTACAAGGTCTTTGGTAGAACGAAGTAGAGTACAGTATAGTTTGAGCAAGTAGAACCCAGCTAGACATCAGTGTTATAAAATATACATTCCCTTATTCTCGGTGTAGATTTGGCTCTGTGGGTGCTGAGAATATCCTTAATCTGCTTTAGTGGTTCCATGTCCAGGCTCTGTGCACGATCGAAGCGCTCCAGTCGGGTGAGACCGACGCAAGGTCCATACTCGTAGCAATTACTTGGGCATGTGTTAGCTGAAATGAACCGTGAAGACCCATACCCACTCAAAGACCCTCAGTATGATGTCAACTTTGGTTTTGTTTGTCGAGTGCAGCGGCTCATCAAATTCCATCCTCTGCAAAGCCCAGGCGTAGAGATTATTCCAATTCCTGCTATTCTCATCCAGATCAGACGGCCCAGACTCCTCCTCATCGCTTATCTCCACGACTGACGTCTCCTCTTTGGCGGGCTTGGATGGAGCAGATTTGGATGCTTTGGCGGCAGGGCCTTTGGTAGATTTGAAGTGTGACTTGAGGGAGCCTTTGTTCTTTGCAGTTGCAGCTTTGGGCATGTATGGAGATGAAAGTAGATGAGAAAGAAATGATATCACAAAGAGTACAGTAACAAATAAATGAATTTTGGCTGGATTAGGAAGGTCGTCATCTTTTGCGTCTAATTGAATTCCTCCGCTTTGCCAGACATGAGCAAACCCACTGCGCCGCTTGTGAGTAACAGTGTCTCGCTGTGTGCAACCCCACCTACCGATCAGACCAAACAATCCCATGATGCTGCTGAAAATCTCAATCACGAGGATCTTGACGAACAGCGTTGGATCGGCTGCGTCTGCCAGAGCTGCGTTACTGCCGTTGATACCGACTGCGACACCACACAGCAGGTTGCATACACCGACTGTCAAACCACCCCAGAACAGCGAGAAGCCAGTGTAGTAGTTGGACATGGTGTAGATACCGTCAGACGGCAAGCGTTTTATCTTGGCTGAGTACACAATCGCCATGATAACACCGTAGATAGCGACAACTTCGCAGAAGATGATACTGTGAGGAGTGCGAGTGTGAGAGGCGTGTGAGTGCGGGTACGAGGCTGTCCCCACCTGATCAGATTCTTTGTGCGTATGCGGGGTGTACGGACACCACCACCTAATATCGACGATCCAGTGACGAATATACCCCTATAGATTGGGCGCTGTTAGATGACAGAGATAGTGACTATCTGCACCCACCAGCCTGCTCCTGCGACGGACAATCCAATACACAACCCTATACCCAGCAAAGCCCACATGTAAGGCGACGTCTCACTCAAGAACCACCCGATATCGAACGCCTCTCCTTGGCCTAGCGCGTGCGTCAATATCTCGCTGCGCCCGTTTCCAGAGATACGCTACGCACCGGTGAGCAGGAGATACAGCAGCGCCAGTGCCCATATCGTGGACACTCCACCTAGCGCGTATCTGTAGTAGCCATATCCCATTATAATTTATTCAGAATTTCTATCACTTGGTGGTCGCGGTGCAAGATCAGTTCTTGGACACAACCTCCATGAGCGTGTGCGGGAGCAGGATATTCACGAGAGGGATCAGCAGCTCACTGAGACGGAGGCAGGATTGGTGGTTCGTTGATCAGTCCCAGCCATCTCCATCTGCGCAGGAATCTTCGCCATCCACTTCTCTTCCACCGCCAAACTTGCCGCGTTCTCTCGTCGACTTGCATGAATACCTCCACACCCTCCCTTATCTAAACAAGAGCTCGATTAGCTGGCGACATATCGATGACTTCCATAGCGATACGGATGAGCTCATCGACAATGATGTGAGCTCAGCGCTGAATCCCTGGCTGTGGGCAGGTAAGGCGTGTCTGTTGGATGGTATTGGCAAGCGCGGTATCGATCGGACTTTTAGAGACCTGCGGGCGTATGTGAGTGCTACCCTGAATACCCACCACAGTCACGCTGATAGTAGCTAGTTGAAGGAGAGAGACGGCGAGAAGGCTCATATGTACGGACTAGAGCAGCCAGAGCGCAAAAAGTACGCTCGCAAAGGTCTATCGAACCTACGCAAATCTCAAGACAATCTGGTGAGGGATCGAGGCAGCTGGGGATTAGTGGAGCACTTCGACAAGCAGACAGGGGTGTCTTCTGTGTTCGGTGTGTGGGAGAAGGACAGTGAGGCTGATCAGTGGGGAGCGTTCGAGTAAGCGCGCTAAAAAGCACATCACGCTTGCACCATCCACCAGCTATCACAGCGCAACACTACAACTGTACCTTAATGAATGCATTGCTAAATAACTTATACTTGTCTACAAATAACTAGGGTCATGGTATGCGTGTATGTGGGTGGGCGCTGGTGCTTGACGAACTGCTGTTGCTATCGTTCCGCCTTGTACGCGTCCTGTATTGAGTTGTGGGAGATTCGTTGGGAGAGTTTCTTGCTGATGTGCGCGATGTGTTTTGTCCGTCTTGGACGTAGTCACGCACGTTCATCTGCAGCTTCTGCGGGTCGACAGGCGATGTGCTAGTTGATGAGGTTGAAGGCTGCTTAAATACATCTTTCGCAAGAGGTATACCTTCCGTGTCTGTCTTTCTGCTGTGTGTACGAGGTGGGGGATCTTTGCTAGCTATTTCGGATAGCGACATGAGCGATACGTCCTTGACTGGCGACGACGGTGCTGCGCTGGGAGGACTGTAGTTCAATATATAGGCATCCGCGGGGTTTTCTTTCAGGTACGCGTCGGCGGCATTCTCCTTCTGCTTTACGCTGAACTTCCTTTTGGTGGGCGACGCGAGACTCTGCATTGTCGGCGATGTTGGTCCTGATGACCATCCTGTGTGTCCGACAGTGTGAAGAGGCAGTGTGTCCTGTATGAGGTGTGAGAAGGAGTCATTGTAATGTCTCATACTCACTGTGTTGCCACTCTTCTCGTCGACAGGTGCCTCGTCAAAGATGCTCGTCTGTCCGAACAGCGACTTGGCTATGGACAGCATCTCCTCCATCGCAGTGACAAGCCCGAGCAGTACTTCAGCTTCAGAGAGAGCGTAATGCAGCCTATAGTCTGCGAGCTGTCTTCGTAGCTGGAGCTCGTCGTCTGAGAGTATTTCCATCAGCTTGCCGTCGATAGCACAGAGCATCTCGCTCAATGCCGTGTGTAGACTCGGAAGGAACTGCGGAAGCGGCGTTGACGACCTGAACGCATGCATGCAGGCATAGAAAACCAGTATAAGCGCGTTTATCTTGGGCGACATTGTCAGAGAAATCTCTCACACGACTAGTTACCCACGAAATTGAGACGCTGATCTTTGATCTCGAACAGGGTTTCCTTCTGAATCCTCTCCCTCACGTAGCGCAAGGAGATCAGCAGATCGTGCGTGCGCTGCAAAGACGATATCATCTTTCTGTACAGCGTCACTGGCTTGGGTACGACGGACAACTCGACCCTGAGCGGTTCGAGAAGCGTATCGCAGCCGTTCAGTGCAGACTGCACGTTCCTCTCTGTGAGGTCAAAGTTGGCCCTGCTTGCTGCCAGCGTTGTAACGCCCAGTGTCTGCCTTGACAGAACAAGGTACAGCTTCGTTATCTCTGAAATAGCCTTCGATACTTGCAATGTGAAGTTCTGAGAGGCTTTTGAGCATCGAAGATAAACGAGCAAGTCACTCACCTCTCTTGCGTGGAAGGGCCACCACACGAGATTGACGCACACGGCTGCAACGATTCCAATCGCGATCATGTAAGCACGTGTCAATGCGATCGTGAACGACGCAAATGGGGTGGTGTCGAGGTACTGAGGAGCGTGAGCTGGCACCAACGCAGATAGCACGACTCACCACAGGGAAGATAATAGGCGGGAATGTCACAGCGAAAACTGTTCCTACACCAGGTATACTGCTCATGCGCACAACCCATGCAATCAGAATAGACACAGCGGTTACCATGACTGTGATTCCGATTGGATTGCCTCTTGTGATAATGTTGACAATGAATCCGTAGACTGCACCTAAAATGGTGCCTGTCAATCTCCACAGTCCGACTCTATATGTGGCACCTGTAGAGGGCTCCAAAACGTAGAAGTAGGAGATAACCATCCAGACGCCTTTGTTCTCGAAGAACCACGTCTGGCCCTTGGATCCGTACGGAAGAAATCCGGGGATAGAAAGAAGACCAACACCGGCAGCGTTCTTCAAGGCGAATCGCAGATGGCGCGAGCCCTTCATAGTACGGAAATGCCTTGACACCATCAGTCTGAATTTCAGCACCGAGGGTGCGTCCCATATGTTCAAAAACCAATACTTGACACTGAATCCAGTTTGTTTGAGGTGTGACCGACGTATGGCGTATGCAGCGTATGCCTGCAGCTGCATCTCTTGCTCGAATGTGTGCTGATGTCTGTGCTGCTCCTTCTGCTCTGCCGACAGGAAGTCGTCGTTGCCGTCAGGCTTGAGACCAAAGTCAGTGATCGTTGAAGACGGCGCCTTGAGCCAGCTCCAGAAGTTGCGCGGAATGTGCACCCTGCGACGATTCTTGAGCCTGCTGTCGAGCACCTCGGATGCGCATGTTAGAGCAAAGACTAGATCGGAGGATATCTTGAAGAGGTTCACGGAGTAATACGATAGCATGCAGAGGTGTTTCTTGAACAGGCTACTGCGATCTGGAGGGTTGTTGGCCAGGTTTCTGATCAGGATGGTGTGCATCTCGCCGCGACAATTCGATGCTGCCGTTTGTAGAAGTTGTTTTTGGACGTCGATGTCGTCTAATGAGACATCTCCGGCTCTCTTGTCGATAAGCGCTGCACTTAGCGTCCTCCTGACCAGCGCAAATGAGTTGAGAATGGCCTGGTGCATGATTGTGATCATTCTCTTGAGGTCCTCAACGCAGGCCAAGTCGTCGTCGCCATCTGCACTCAGACCAAGAACGTCCTTATGGAGGTCGTCGCTGTTGTACATTGTCGTGTCTATGAGATCGTTTGATCCGTTGGCAAGTGACACTCTGAGACTATCCACAATCCCGACAAAAGGTGCGATGCGGTCGACACCGACGTAGTCGTAACTGAACTCGAAGAGACACTCGCCCAGAAGTCTTGGAAGTCTCCTCGCATTCCTGAAGAACTGTGTTCGTAGCCGCGTCAGGTCCGCCAGCGAGGAATGTAGCTCGTTGGTCGAGAATAGGACCTTGTATGAAGCTAGCTGCGCCTCTTCCGCATCTTGCAGAGCCTGAATGACCTGCTTAGAGTACTGCTGACGCGCGCTGACCGGAAAGCAGATCATGCACACGATGAGAGGGATAAGGGAGCCCCAGAGGAGTGGCCACCAGAGGTCGAGAAAGGTACGCGGCGACATCTGCAGAGAACTGTGAGCAGATGCGTGTGAGGGCTACACCACTTGCCGTGATAGCGCGCAAATTCGACGTCAGACTCCACGCCGACACGAACTGGATGGTGCGGCTGGCCACCATCAGCCTGGGCAGCTTCGAGCGTGCGTACGCGGCCGAGAAGGCGATCAAAGTGAGCGTGACGCAGGGTATCGTCCTCGCGAAGGTGTGGTCGATGGTCTCTCTGTTGACGAGGATGGTGAAGTAGATGCTGAGGTTGGAAATGCCGAGTCCCAAGACGCCGAATAGAAGTCCGAGTACTGTGCGCGTCTTAGCCAGTGGGCCGAGGGGAATTGCCGCTACGTACCGGTGAGCTCGATCTGCGAGCCAATAGAGCCATTTGGGTAGAAGAAGAGATTAAACAGGGTAAAGAGGCTGGTGCGCGTAAGACTGGCAGCTCTGGCTCGCGCGCAACTCACAGGAATGAGAAGTGCTTGCCGGAGAAGTGGGAGATGGGCTTGATGAGAATAAAGAGGCAGCAGATGAAAGAGGAGAGCACTGGCGGGAGCACCAGCACTGCGAATCTCTTGAACGCTTTGTTCTGCATTTATTACAGCATGGGTATTCGTCCTAAAGAGATGCGCTCCTTGCGTTTGAATATTCAGCTTATCTGTGATCACAGGTGAGGAATGCGTGGAGCCTTCGGCAATCAGCGGTGGCAGTGGTGCTTTGAATGCAGTATATAACGTAATTAATCGCCTTATCTCTCACCCTGCCCACCGCTATCTCTGCCCGGGACGCAGATGACGACAACGGCGCGATGGCAAGCGCGGTGCGGACGCGCCTATTATTAGACGCACAGACACGATAGCCAGCACCCTTGCACACAACCCTATCACCAATCTCACTCATTGCGCCCTCATTCGCAATTATCCACATCGCTTAGGCCTGGCCAGCGTGGCTCTTCTATTCTACCACGCAGTTCCTTGCATAATCGTCACCTAACACCCGCCTGATTGCATCATCTCCCCTGCTGAGCCGGTGATTGTCTCTCAATTGCCAAAATGACGTGACAGGGACTTCTTATATACGACAATCGCAATGGCGACTGAATCAACTCCTTTCATGGCTGGCGACTTTGTCTACGGAGCAGCTGCGCAGAGCGCTACATACGATGTCGAAGCAAGCAGCTCAAAGAGCTTGGATGTGAAGGTTGAGGAGGTGCCTCCGCTCTCAGAAGACCACGTGCAAAGAACCGGTATCCTGTCGTGGTTCACGCGTAGCAGCAATCAAGTAGATCCTGACAGAATTGCGACGCAACCATCTGTGTGAGTGAGGGATCATAATGTATGACATGGCTGACGAAGCAAAGATTCGACACGGACGACGCCTCACTTTTTGAACCGAGTGACAAGTACGAGAACAAGCATCGCTTCGACCCCCTCTTTAGGTGGACCTGGCGTGATCAGGCAGATTCGACGCGTAGAGCAGACTTCAATATTCTCCCTTGGTGCATGCTGCTCTTTTTCGCACTCGACATTGACAGGTCCAACATCACCAACGCCACAGCTGACGACCTGCTACCGGATCTGGGCTTGACACAGGCTGACTACAACTTGGGACAGACGCTGTCGAAGGTTGGATTCTTAGTGGCTGAACTGCCATCGCAATTGGTCAGCAAGCGCATTGGTCCTGATCGTTGGATCCCTGCTCAGATTATCATCTTCTCTGTTCTGAGTGGTGCCCAATTCTGGATGAAAGGTAGAGCGTCATGTGAGTGAGAGACATGCGAGCACAGTTTTCACTCACATTAAGTACAGTTCTTGCTCTACGCTTTCTCATAGCGTTCTTCCAAGGAGGTTTCATTCCGGACACCATCCTCTATCTATCATACTTCTACTCTACGACAGAGCTCCCCATTCGCATCGCAATCTTCTACACTATCAACCCATTTGCAGATCTCGTTACAGCTTTCCTATCGGTGGGGATGCTCAAGATGAGAGGTGTCCAGGGTTACGCAGGCTGGCGGTGGATGTTTTTGCTGATGGCGCTGATCACCTTGGTCATCGGCATCTTCGCTGCAATCTCTATGCCGTCGTCTCCAACCAAAACCAAGTCTATTCTGCGACCTAAAGGCATTTTCAACGAAAAACAGGAGAAGATCATCACAAATAAGATCCTGCGCGACGATCCGGGTAAAGCGTCGATGCACAACAGGCAGCTCCTCACACCGAAGATGCTTTTTAGGAGTATATTTGACTGGGATCAGCTGCCACTACTGCTCCTGGGTTTCACGTTCAATCTGCCGTCTTACCCAGTCAAGAATTATCTCCAGATCAGTTTCAGGGTGGGTCGAATTCTCGCATGTGCAGAACACGACTGACTTTAGTAGGATCTTGGCTTCAGCACGGTTATGTCCAACCTCCTCACCATCCCGTACATCGCTGGCTCTATTGTGACGGTGGTGGCTGCAGCGTGCCTCTCCGAGGTGGTGAACGACAGAGGTAGGCATGGGCGTTTCACAAGGGATGTCGTCTGACTAGTTGTAGGATTTGTGGGAACGATACAGGCTATCTGGATGCTGCCGTGCTTTATTGCTCTGCTCGTGCTGAAGTCGCCTGGCCCTTGGTCGTACTTCGGAATCTCAACCGTTCTTCTCGCCTATCCAAACGTCCAGCCCATTCTCATTGCATGGACGTCGGCTAACAGCGGTGATGTGTCAAACCGAACTGTCTCTGCTAGTTTGTTCAACATGTTTGTTCAGGTAGGTGTGCAGTTCGACAGTGCGACCAGCTACTGACATTGCACTAGGTTTCAGCTATCGCAGGGTCGAATGTATACCAGAAGGGAGATAAGAACTACACGAAAGCCAACAGCGCTCTTGTCGGAGTGTTGTGCGCTAACCTGCTGCTCTTCCCTGCCACCAAGCTGTACTACATCTTGAGGAATAAGTACAAGCAGCGCAAGTGGAATGCAATGACACCGGAAGAACGCCTTCACTACTCCAGAACAACCACCGACAGAGCGAACAAGAGGCTGGACTTCAAATTCACCCATTAATATGTATTCTTTAACGTATAGACGTGACCATTACTCTCATAGGGCTATTTTGTACCATTAAAGTTATCTCTCTCGTATCTGGCGTGCTGTGTTTGAGTCAAACATGTCTGGCTATTACGAGACACGATGCTGCAGATCATTACACTATGGCGAAGATGCATACAAATCCAGAAAGGGTGCTTCGTATGAAATGCTGGCATCACACCTTGTCCCCGCCCCCTTCTGCTCTCTTATTTCTTCTTCTTCTTGAACGATGATATGCTCTTCAAGCAGACGCCGCGATTACTGAATGTATGGACGAGTAAATTAGCAAATCCGGCGGTATCAAGCAGCAAAGGATCTCTCAGTGGCCTCGGAATGGCAGTCAAGGACGTATTCTGGACCAAGGAGCTGCCGACGACCGCTGCCTCCAAGATGCTTCGCAGCTTCCACCCGGAGAAGGACGCAGAGTGCGTCAGCCTGGCCAGAGCAGCTGGAGCATCTCTCCTGGGCAAGACGAACTGCGATGAGTTCGGCATGGGGTGCGTCGCCTTCTCTCCAGCTTTCATCTCCTCATAAGGCTGGCAGATCGAGCAACAGATACTCTGATTTTGGACCCGTTCTGCATCCGCTGTCAAACGAGAGACTAGCTGGTGGCTCCTCAGGTGGCTCCGCTGCTGCTGTTGCTCTCAACGAGTGTGATTTGTGAGTGTTCAGTGATATGTGTGACATTTTCTGACACGCCCAAGCGCTCTATCTACTGATACTGGTGGCTCGACGCGCTTGCCAGCCTCTTACTGTGGCGTCGTCGGTCTCAAACCTTCATACGGTCTTATCTCGCGGTATGGCATGATACCATACGCTGAATCTCTCGATTGCGTTGGTATTATGGCACAAGAGGTTGACACAGCTGCGAAGGTCTTTAGTGAGTCGTGCGCTCGCCACATTTGCCGCGGCTAATCTTCGCCAGATGTGCTATCGCAGTACGACGACAAGGACCCGACGTCAGAGTCGATAGAGCTGCGCAAGGCGGCCAGCGAGGCATATAGACGTGTGCGTGACAGCAGTGACTGCTGGAGAATCGGGCTTCCCGAGGTGCGTGGGTGTATGCACAAGGCAATCAGTCACTCATAGCGGTAGTAGGAGCTCTTCAACCACGCACCATCAGAAGCCTTGTCGGTGGCCATTGACGCGCTGATACGAACGGGTGCCAGTAACGGCAAGCGCGTGAAGCTGTATCAAGTCTCTTTGCCGTCAGCCAGACTCGCGCTCAACGCCTACTACGTGCTGGCCAGTGCTGAAGCGTCGAGCTCTCTAGCTAGGTATGATGGAATGCAGTATGGTGCGTATGACCAGTCTGTCGCGTACTTGACTAACACCCAGCCAAGGATACAGGAGCGAGAGTGGGTCTGTGCAGGATACCCGCGAGGAGGGCTTCGGCGAGGAGGTGAAGCGTCGCATAAAGCTCGGAAACTATGTTCTCTCCGCCGACGCCTTTGACAATTACTACCTCAATGCTCAGCGGGCCAGGTCGGCTATCACACGGGACTTCGACCGGTTGTTCAGACTGTCCAACGTACGCAGCGAAACCGAGGCCAGCATAGACGGCGTCGACGTGCTCATTCATCCGACTGCCGTGTCCGGTCCACCGCTCGTGCGCTCTCAGGAGGAGGGAGACTACGCGCAGGACATCCTCACTACACCAGCAAGCCTTGCTAGCCTGCCAGCGCTTAGTGTGCCCGTCGGTAGAGACAGCGAAGGGTTCCCGCAAGGCGTGTCTGTCGTCAGCCAGTGGGGATGCGAGCAGGCAGTATTCGAAGTAGCAAGGGAGTTGGAGATGCTGATGAAAGAGATTCTTGTTGCATAGCGTTTTTGTAATTGTATAGTATCAGGATAGCTGTATACAAATTGCGTCGAATGATAACATCCGCTGTGCACGCCTGCAATGCAGCAAGCTGTATATGCCAATGACCTTTGAGATAGGTTATCGCCTTGTACTTATTCTGATCTGGTCGACACTCCCTATTTCCTGCTTATCCTAATATATCTCAGAATGACGTCGTCGATAAGCTACATAGATCTGCGGGAAATGAGACAACGCGGTCAGCATAGGCTCGTGTAGTACGGCAGCGGAGACTCATACAGTTTTCGGATGCAAGTTCGGCGCGTTTGGCTCATCTGTGGTGGTTTTGGCGAAATCGCAATCGCGCCTCAGCACGAAAGTCAAACCGAGCTCATACGTGTTCAGCGCGCTCTGAATGAGAGGTGCTGCCCATACTTTCATACGAGCTTGCTCAATCATCGTTATCTCCTTATCTCTTGTCTTTTGACTATGATTAGCATTTGATTAAAACGACAGTGCGCAAGAACAATACCGGTGACTTAGCAGAGTAAGAATGCATTCAAGAAGGGCTAGCTCAAGCCGCTTGCTGTCGCACCTTAATCCGGAGCTTATCAACGGGATGGACCTATCTCCTGAATCCGTCGACGGCAAGGTCAGCTTTGGTGGAGCGTATACAGGATTATTGTTCACTCGCTTGAGACTCCCCCCTCCCCTCCACCTGTCTTGCTTAGCATCGCCCACCTGACCAGCCAAATGAGAGCTTTTTGAAGGCGGGAGAAGTGGGACGTGCTTGGATGTGATCACTTAGGGGTTAGGTTAGGGGGTTAGGTTAGGGTTAGGG